>NW_019293408.1:0-36876 GCF_000500325.1 Leptinotarsa decemlineata | reverse complement strand
CGTCGTGAACTAATGTGACTTGGAATCTCTCCATTTTTTATTTTTATTTTCTTTTTTCATTTCTTCATTTTCATTCATTCAATTGTTCTATTTTTACTTGTATTTTATTTCACTATTATTTCATTTCAGGTGTATTTTGGTTAATATAATTATTATTTTCAGCTATCTCATTTTTAATTCTTCTTTTTTGTTGTTTCAGGGATTTCAAATCATTTTATATAGTAGACAATGGAAGTCCGAACTAGTGAAATTCATCATGAAATATCGTCAATCACCTTCAAACAAATATTTTCTTAGGAAATATCATATGCATTTTCCATATCTGAAATAGTTTTTTGATTATCCTTTGAACAAACCATTCATGTATAGCAACAATATGTTTTTTGAAAGCCTCAAAAGGATAGCCACAAAAAGGAAAGACCATTGCAAGCTTTGATTTGAAAATGATCAGCATTTTTAGGCAAATTTTCAACTTGAAAAATATAGTTGAATAACAGAAGCCTAATATGGAGAAAAATGGCAAGTGCCGGCAGATTATTGCTTATCCAACAATTCACGAAGCACCAAATTTTTTATTCTTCAACATTCATGCCTAATGGGCTAACATCTTCTATTTGTTGGGGAGCCTACATTGCTTGATGTGTGCGGGTGTCGAACTCTCTGATTCTACTCAAATAAAATTGTACAGCGCAATTGAAATTGTATGTATCGATGCTCCGTTTCGGAAGTTTGAACTTTTTTCAAAAAACTTCTTACTCTTCAAAATTATTTTTCTAATTTTGAATAACTTCGAAATATTTTCAACAACGTAACTTCTTTGTTTGCGGAACTCATCCCAAATCGTGAATTTCTCTGGGTGGAATAACGAATCCAATGGATATTAAATTCTGGTTTTTTGTGAAGTTGAATTCGTGAGTTGCAAAATATCACTTGTGGACTAGACTAACAAACGATAAGCTTTCCCAACAACGAGATATCTTGTTCGCTACTCTTCCGTTTAGAACATATCGAACTCTGGCTGGATTTATGATTGAGAAGAAAACTATTTTCGGAAATTCAGAATAGCGGAATATTCCAGTTGGAACCCTAGACGATAAATAAGAATGTTTTGGTGAAGCCCTGTTTGGTCAGTTTAGTTTTGAAACTGGGATCAACCGTTATTCTGAAGTTACTCAGTTTACAGCATGCTGCATTGAGAGGATTAAATATTATATGTAACGGGAGCAATGAGTGTGAGCTGAAACTGTTGCACTTGAATATTTGAGTTAACAGGATCAGGAGGTGTTTTCGGTTCACAGTGCGAACGTAGAAAGTCCGCTCTCCCTTTTAATTCTCAAACGAAACCAAATATCAGAGTTGGACAAAATTCACAAAGGAAAGCATCAATTTTAGTATTTCTTGAAAAAACTCTGACTCTGTCAATTTTAAATGGAATTGGGTTCTTATGATACCTTTTCAAATGATTTTTTTGAATTTCCTAATCAAATAGGCTCTGTTTTGAGAAATTTCATCAACCACTTCTGAGAAGTTGACAGTGCTGAAAATTTTTCAAAAATCTACAAAANAACAAATGATGCTCCAATGTAGTTTCTTTATATGAAAAATCCTTTTTTTTTTTGGTGAGGAATCACCTCCTTGAATGTTTTACACTTAGTACCTGTAGTTTCAACGACAATTCCATTCGAAATCTCAAGTTCATCCCAGTAAATATTCAAAATGTTCACCATTTCTGTGAAGCCCGTTACTGAATTCATTACTCCCCACAACTTGGAAAGTTCGTGGAGTAACTAATAGAGGTCTGTTGAAAAAAAGTAAATTTTCATTTTTGTCAAAAAATATCTTATCAATTCCTATTTTCTCCTTCTCGAAATAGTTTCAATCTTTGGAACAGAAAAAAGTCGCAGGGGGGCGAATCTGGTGAGTACGATGGCTGAATATGATTACAGTGTTGTTTTTGCTCAGCAGAAAACGAACGAGCAATGACGTTTACTTCGTATTGCTTCACGCAAACGCCGTATAACTTCAAGATAATACTCGTCATTGACCGTGCGACCATGTGGCAAGAACTCTCAAGGCAAGCTACGTCATTTCTTCTGTGAAAAGCTTGTACCAGTTGTAAACATTTCCCTGACCCAAGGGTACAATCACCGTATGCCACTGTCAATATTTCAAGTGTTCTGCAGTCCAATTGCATTACGAGCTTGTTGTGGAAGATACAACCTTTTTGCTCGCGGCATTGTTGATAAATATAATATATCGAACGATATAAATACGTCAAATACAATTATTTCAGACAAGAAACATGCGAATCATATAAAATCAGTTTTGATACGAGTAATGTAGCTTGTGTTGTCTTCACTTGTTTTGATTACGCCGAAATGTAGAACAATCTTTCTCAACACCACAAGCTACAGCACATTTTGTTATTTCTTCACGACATACAAATACATATTGGCATCATCAATGCCTCAGATCTTCCGTTGTCTGTGAAACCGAAAACATCCTGTATCGTCTGTATAATATAACATCTTTCTGCTTTTTCATTCAAATCAGAACATACTCAATGATGCTCAGTCTAACAAGCATATCACACATATATAAAGAATTGTTGAACTCGTAAATTGTGCTTAATTTTGAATTGAAATCTTTTATTTTCTGATTGATTCGGCCGTTACTTGATGAAGATCCATAGTAATTTCATAAAAAGCACCTTACGATTTAATCTCCAGAAACTTCATTTGAGAAATATATCACGACATGTTCCGCTGACATGGTAGCTTTTTCGTAGCGATAGTACTCAATTCACTACGAAAAAGCTACTGTGTTAGCGAAACATGTCGTGATATATTTCTTTGAATAAACTTTGTGGTTATCAAATCGTAAAGTGTATTTTATGAAATGAAACCTTTGACTCTGAACAGGACAGTTACGACTGTCGTAACTGTCCTGTTTAGAGTCCTGTTTAGAAACTAGGAACGTAAATCAACGAATTGATGGTTCTTCAAAGCAGAACGTGGATCCAAGTATTACTTTTTCGAAAGATTCATGTCTTTTCACTCAATTTGAATGCTTCATCGTAATTACTTCATCAGTTCAATGGTTTCAAACATTTACTTTCACAAACAGTTCCAATTCAAGATATGGCGTTTTGAATGTAAGTTATTTTCCAGTTGAACCATTTGATATTCAGTTGAACGAAATTTATAGAAACTTCGATGAAAATGATTATTAAACAGAAAATTAGTTCGAACATGAAAAAAAATTATTGAGTTTATCGAAATATTATGGAAAAATACAGCAAGCGCCAAACATGGCGAGCCCGCCTCCATGCGCACAAACTCAGCTCTTGCAAGACATAGAAATGCTCTATACAGAGACGTATCAATACTTATCCTTCAGTGCTGTTGGCGTTTGGCATTGTCTGAATAATTTGTGTTGTTTCTAAAAAAATGTCATCGCCTAACAAAAAAACAGCCAGCAATGTATCGATTTATAACATTTTGATGCACTGTACTGCTATCTAAAATACCAAATGAATTATGAAAAGGGATTATAAAGGAGTCTTGTTCCATTTGCTATCCTGATTAGAATCAATCATAGGTACGACACTGGCCGGCAAGGGGCTTATCGTTCTCCAATAGAAATTTAGTTGGGAGAGTCTATATACCTGAGCGATCTCTCGCCATCACGTTTGGTGCTTGCTATAATAACATTGAACCCCCATCAGTTGAAGAAGAAGAGCTATTCGCAAAATCATAATAATTAACATTGGCATTATGATATAAATTGAAAAACGATTACAAATGTGAAAGGTGTGACAAAATTAATCGAATTGTTCCAATAATTGCAAATGGGTGGTCCATCGAAAACTGGACATAGACATCTTGCAAATCCTAGCTTCTGGAATATACTATTAATCCCCTTCTCACTGATATTATTGAAAATGACCACAATTATCGGGAGGATATCGGGAGGAAATACTGCCGAACAAGCAGTATTCAGATCAGACTTTTCCGGATCACTGGATTGGGAGGCGGGGCACTATCGAATGGCCACTACGATCACCAGACCTTTCGCCTTAGATTTTCATTTGAAAATCAGAATTTACTGTACTCTTCCTGCGTCACTCGAAGATTTACGGCAACAAATCACAAATGGATGTCGCCTAATAACTCCAGAAATGCTCCACAATGTTCGAGAACGTTTCCAGCAGAATCTCTATCATTGCATGGAAGCTGAGGTGCCCATTTTGTGCATATGCTAATATGAGAATAAAGTAAGTAACTTCAACTCTTAATTTGATGTAGTTCATCCAAATAAAAAAAAATGTACACCGTTGTTTAGAGAATTCCATGATCTTTCATCCAAATAAAAAAAATGTACACCGTTGTTTAGAGAATTCCAAGATCTTTCAAACAATATGCCGTTGTTTAGAGAATTCCAAGATCTTTCAAACAATATGCGATTCGCCCCCAGTCCCTATATAAATTCCAAGCGTTGTTCACCCCTCTGAGGTTGAGGTGACGATGCTGTAAATGGGGAAAAAACTGTCACCCTCCCAATAAAAATCGACCTGTTTGAGTGTTTTTTTAGGATTTGCAAGATCAGTACCCCAAACTTCCATGTCAAGTTTTCGATGGCCCACCCTGTATATTCTGGCAGTTGCCAAGAGCATATGCAGGAATAACTTCAAGGGATAATTCTGCACTAACACCTGTCGGATATAATCCAACGCCCTTCGTGGTATTAGCCACGGGAGTAGTTGTTTTCTGATAGGTGTCAGTCCATTAACCTACAGTGTGGGTAATTTGAGACTGGCCTGCACGAATTGTTCTTTTAGATGATTTAATCGACTTGTGTTACGTTGTGTTACATTGATCCAAATGACGCTCATTCGATCAAATTGAATACGTAATCACTGAGATATTACCGTTCGAGGTAGACTCATGAAAAAGTGCAGAACAACCTAATACTAATAATCTTTTCGCATAACTTTTTGAAAAATGTTGTTTCGCAATGTCGTTTTGCCATGTTGAATAGAAACAAATTCATCGAAGAAGAAGAATTAATATGCCATGAAATGTGGTAAATATCATCTATTCAGAAATAAATTAATGTCGAAATTTCAAACTCAAGAGATAATCGTTCCGAAATCATCCAACTTCCGCGTGACTGCCTTTCATGCATTCATGAACTTCTATTATGCGAAGTTCCTAACTTTTTTCAGCTTATTAAATTGATAATCCTCTTTAGCATCCAACGCCAAGCACAAAATTCCTGCATAACCAAGTTATGATGCGAAGAGAAAATGAATATTACACTCGAAAAGCAAATTGGGTGGTTTATTTTTGGTTGTTCATGCTCTGGCTACTAAATTCACACTGACGGGTCAAGTTTATTATCCACCATTTCGATTTTTCCGCTATCATTCCACGTTGAAGCTCAATGCTCTATGCTCTATGCTATAACTCTGCTGACTGTAACTCTGCAATCCACTGTTTCTGTGACAGTGTTTGGAGTTATTCCAGTTTTTTAATGAGATTTTTAAAAAAAATTCATCAGATTATGTCGAATTAGGATATTTCTTGCTGATATTCCATACCTCAACTACCATAAACAATTTTAAGTAATTGTGATGCACGGTTTGGAACCTTTGGTGTAGTAATGAATATTACCGGAGTTTTTTCTCAAAACCAAACCGTTATTTCAACACCTCGACACGTGTTTCGATCAGCAATTGATCATCTTCAAGAGGACGACTAAAGTGTTTGATCTTCCTCTTGAGGTGTAAAAATAACGGTTTGGTGTTGGGAAAAAACTCCAGTAATATTCAGCGATAAGTAAAGTGATGCATTATATTCTACCCCACTAATTTGGAGTGTGAAATGGTTAAAGCTTTCCCTACGGATGTTTGCAGTAATTTGCTGAATGCATCGTTATTCAATATGTGTGCACCTTTTTCAAACTTCATATTGAATCAGTGTTCCTTTCTGAAGATGATTTCGAATTCGAATAATTTTTTCAGCTATTCCTGATTTGTTGGTTTCTCCTTGATGGGCGTTTTTCTTGTATCTCCCAACTGCCACTTGGTTTCAACAACCTGAATGCCTGGTCCAGATTATCGAAAGTTCTACCGTTAAGAGAGTTATCGAAGTGTAGTCCATTGGCGAAAGCTCTAGGGAGTATGGTAGGTGAAGTAGAACTTCGAACGATCAATTCGTTCAATTTTTGGACAGAGATTTGTGGAACGTGCGGATGGGTGTTATCGTGGATCAGGAACGGACCCCTTCTGTTGATCAGTGCTGGCTGCTGCTGACGTAAACTCCTGTTCCGTTGATTTTCTCAAAAAAGTACTCCGCTCTGATGGTTTGGCCCGGTTGTAGAAAGCAACACTAGCTTCTGACCACCATACAGTAACTATGGTCTTTTTTGGTGGGTTTTTCCTCTAGAAAGTGGGCTCATCGGTGTTCAGTTACTGTTCTGCACATCTCCTGGTGTCGTAGAGGATCCACTTCGTATCACGCGTGACGATCCAATCCAAAAAAGGATCGTTTTGGTTGCGCAGGAACAAAGAAGAACAGACCTTTTATGGTGGGTCAGTCTCCATCAGGGTTCTCAAATCCTTGTCCTAGATTACTTCAGGTCGACCACTTCGGTGCCCATCTCCAAGGCTGAAATCTCCGGAGAAAATTTAGCAAACCAACGTCAAGCAGTGCGTGCATTAAGAGTATCACACCTATTATGTCAAACGCCTGGTTGACTTTCAGTATCATTTATTTTCGAGTTTGAAAGCCGTGGATTTTTCGAATTTCCTCCTGACGTTTCGCTAGCGCGAGTGGCTAGCTTCTTCAGAGGTTTAACCATCATGTCTTGCTGTCTTTTTCGGCTTCATGAAGCGTATTTATGCCTTGTCAGGTAATCAGTTGTATTTGTACCTGTACTCGTTCCTGCACTTGAACTTGGAACATTAACAATCTTGCTGCCTGTTGTCCTGTTTGTTATTTTCGAATTCCTTAAAATGGGGTTCCATATTTAATTGGTGTGCACCGCTTCTTCTTTTCGGTTGAAATTCTCCGTGTGTTTGTGGATCTCTATTGCCTCATGTACCAGTCGGCTATGGTATCCCTGGTTGTGGCCAATTAGTTCTATGTTTTCAAACAAAATTCTGTGGTCTCCTTCACTAAATGCTTGTTCTGCCACAGCTGACTTGTCCATTTGACTTAGTCTGCAGTTCCTTTTATGCTCTTTTAGTCTCGTTCCCATGGATCGTTTGGTGGTTCCGATATATACCTTTCCACAAGTTCACGGTATGCGATAGACTCCTGCTGCTGATAATGGGTCTCTTTTGTCTTTAGCCGACCTGAGGCTTTGCTGAATCTTCCTCGTGGGTTTGAAGGCTGTTTCGATGTCGTGTTTGCCTAAAAGTTTCCCAATTTTGTCCGTGACCCTAGGGATAAACGGTAGATATGCGCGTGCAACCATCTGATCCTTTTTCGCTTTCTGAACCGTGCTGCCCTTTGGTTTCATGGCTTTTCTGGTCTCGGAGGCACTGTATCCATTCGATCTTAAGGTCACTTCAAGGTATTTCAGTTCCCTCTCCAGATGTTCTGGTTCACATATTCTCCGAGCCCGTTCCGTTAGAGTGGAGATGACTCCTCTCTTTTGGCTAAGATGGTGGTTCGATAGTGCGTGCAAGTATCTATCTGTGTGTATGGGTTTTCGATACACTTTGTGGGTTAGTCTGGTACCACATCGTTCTACATTTTGTATCGATACAACATTTTGTATCGATCAGTATATACCACAACATATCAAACTACAAAAATACATAACACTAAAAGACAAAACTCTCGAATCAACCTAATTCCTTAGCGTAATTCGACCCAATTTCCCTTAGATGTTCATCATATTTAAAGTTTTTTCGAAGTTAATCAACTGAATGAGTATCAATTGCTTGTCGACCGTCTACAAAATGACCAAATGTATTTTTAAATGAAGCAATCTGGCTTACAAACCCTGCCGGACAACAGAATGTGGATGCAGAAAGGAGGGTGAAATAAGTGAGAATTTCCCAAAGGAATATCCGCCATGTTCAAACAATCAAAGGCTGTTTGTGACTAAGCCAAGTTCTTGTTGGCAACTTGGGTGTCCACTTTGGATATTCGACACGGGGCAAACTCTAATTGGAGGAAAGGACCACTTCCTTTTACTCGGATAACTGCACATTATACTTATACTGCTATATAATTTGTTGGAAATGGGGTCATTACTCATTTTGGTTGGCCAGCCTCGCCTTACATGGGGTTTAATGCTGGAAATGTGTGTTTTTTGAGAGTTTACAAACAACCGGAAAGTATTACATATCGATATTCTCATTTAGGGTAACCCTTTTCTACGTTTTTATACGTAGGTATCGTTGAAACATGTGTTTTGCGATGGTGGTCCTTCCAAATTATAGATTTTGAATTCTCAAATATGGTTTTCTCTGGATTCCCTTTTGTTCGTTAGTATTTCAATTTCAATTGGGACTCATTCCATGAAAATGTTACATTTCGTATCTGAAATCGAATGAAATGTGTTCAAATGATACCATGGCAATGAGAATCAGTTCTGACAATGTTTGTAAGAGATGAAGAGCGTAGAAAATCTTTCTGCGACTGCCAGTCCACATATCAATGAACATAATTTGCCCCCTATCGGTTCAGATTATCAATAGGTTTCTTCCATTCATTTGGTCAAACATTTTTTTTTCATTTACGAGGGTTGTCCGGAAAGTTTCCGACCTCAACATGAAGATAGCAGCACTCGTAGTTGAAAGCTGATGACTGTTGACAGTTATTTACCAAAGTTTCAGCCATTTTGGATGCATAGTTGTTATGAACTAGTCGTTTGAGTGAGTCGATGTGAGTATTTTTATGAAAATGAAGAAAATCGAGTATCGAGCTGTCATTAAATTTGTTTCTGAAGGGCAATACACCTACGTACGCAAATCAAAGATGAGTTGGATTTTGTATGAGGGGGGACTCTCCACCATCATTTACCACAGTGAACTTTTGGGCAGCTGAATATTAATATGGCTGTGAGAGCTTAGGAGATCGTTCGGGACGTCCAGAAACTGCAATTACTGACGAAAACATCGCCAAAACTCACCAAATGGTGCTAAACGACTGCCTTATTGAAGTGGGAGAGGTAGCAGAGGTTAATATGTCATAAGAAAGTGTTCCTCACATATTGAGACAACATTGAGGCATGAGAAAATTGCCTGCGTGATTGGTTCCGCGTCTGTTCATGTTAGACCAGAAACGTATTCGAATGAGCATTTTCAACGCTCTGTTGGCGTATTTTGGGTGCCATAAATCCGAGTTTTGGCGCCGATTAATTACTGTAGGTGAAACTTGGCTACACGATTATATATCTGAAACGAAAATATAGTCCAAATAGTGTTACTGCAAGGGGGAACCACCTTCAAAAATTGTAAAACTGTTTTGTGGCTGGGACAATGATAGCGACTGTATTTTGGGATAGTTATGAATTTATTTCATTTCATTATTTCCAAAAAGATCATACTACACATCATCACTTGACAAGCCGAAGGCAGAACTTGCGAAAAAACGGCCACATTTGCAGAAAAAAATCCTGTTTCACCAAGACAACGCAGCGTCTCACACTTTGCTATGTTAAATTACTAGTTGCGCGATCACTACCGTCAGATGGCGAATAGGTATCTACCGCAAGCATCAGTGAAGAAAGATTTGAAAAAATTAATATGGGTGCCAGGTCAGTTCAATCCCCAAAAAATACCAGGTGATACATTCAAGCTCTATCTGTGCCAACTATACAAAAATAATCAAATACAAATGATTCTTTATTATTATTTGGAAGTGAATTTTGGACCATGGACTGTGAAAATGAACTCAATGAACCACAGTCGCAAGCAATGGTTTGAATAATAAAGCACAAACAATCCCACTATCACAAAAATCGAACTGGACGACTTAGTCTCACTACCCATAAAACATCCCTTACAAACTTCCGTTTTCTCAATTTGATCAAACTTCACGTTCATACTTCCGAATTATATGGTACTAAACTAGGGCATATCAAATATTTATACGGGATAAAATTATTCAACTGAATTCAAAAATAATCTTATAGATTATGTAGAAACCAGGTCAACATATCTTCAAGAAATTACTATCTCACAAACTATCTATATACACCAATTTTCACCAGATAATGAAAATATTACTCCTGAAATCAAAAACCTTTCGAAAAATTTCCCAAATATGCATGGCAACGTTGGAAATTCAGTACCATCTCTTCCTGATAGAAATTAGTCCATTAGCCGAGTACTACCGAAACCGTAAAAGATTGTCAAATGTTCCACTTTCGCAAAAATAACTTTAGTTCGAAATGAGAACGTTACAACTTCAGAGGTTGCCATGGCGAAAATCCACGAATTACGGTTTGATCTGCTTGACCACCCTCCTCATTCACCAGATCTAACTTCAAGCGACTTTTTCTGTTCTCTCATCTGAAATTTGTGTTTAGAGGACAGAGATGTTCGTCAAATGAAGAGGCAGTCACCTTCCTGAACAATTATTTTGCAGAGAAAAATGCCGAGTACTATTTGTACGGGGGACAGAGATGAGAGCATCGCTGGAAGAAGTATATAGAGTTAAAAGGAGAGCAAGTTGAGAAATGAAAACAATTCCGAAAAAAAGTCTCGTATCTTTGTTAGGTCGAAAACTTTTCAGATCACCCTCGTACATACATGAAAAACAAAACGCTATTCTTCGCATTAAATTTCGATTATCTGAATTTGGCAAAAATCACGGTAAAACGTATTTGGATTTTTTCCAGTTGTTTTCCCTAATGCATTTTGAATCGAAAAAAAAAAACATATCCCAGTATTCAGCAACGATGTCGTCAATTTATTCATGAAAACGTATTCCAGTTTCATGAGATCGGGCAGGAATGAAAGTTTAACTGCTACACTCTGATGCATGATGATTTCAAACATTTTACGACATTGGAAAACTTCGGGATATAGCAGAGAATATTTCAGAAATTGCCATTCAGTAGTAGTATATGTTGTAGAGTTGAGAATTACTAAAGAAGAAGAAATCATCGAATCACCTGTCGATCATACTGTCTCAATTCCATTGAGAAACTTGAAACATGGAAAGAAACATAATGAATGATAATGTCGATTATTTTGTCATTTCCAAGTAACATGATATGAATCTTAAATATTTTATTTCCAATCCACTTCCAGAGAGACGGTGGTAGTGAAAAATTGATTTTTCAAATCATGAATTACACAGTGTCTCAACTCCCTTGGAATGACAGGTACAACCCCCAATTTTTTAAATAGGGAGAATAAGCTTGTGATATATCGTTTGAAAGGTCTCTTCATTTTCTATTGAAGAATGATATCGCTTTAGAATTATTTGCAACAATTGAAATAAAATAAATGAAATTGATGTGGTTATCGAAATTTAGTAAAATACATTCAAAAACTGAGATATAATGCAAAACGTAATGAAATGTAGAATACGAAAAAGAACTATGGATATTAACGAAGTAAATGTTCGAAATGTTCACCGCGAACGTCTTGGCAACATCCTAGTCTCAAATAAAACTGTCTTCTAACATTATTTAATATATCAGGCGTGACCGACCTAATCGCAAGCGTTATTCATTCTCTTGAGTCATTCAAATTCGAAGGTTGATTTTTGTATACATTACTCTCTACATATCCCCATAAAAAAATCTAATGATGAAAAATCAGGTGGTCGCGCTGGCCATTCAATCGATCCTCGCCTCCCTATCCACCGATTGGGAAATGTTGTATCGAGATATTGCCAGACATTAACATGGTAATGTGGTGGTGCTTCATCCTGCTGAAACCATATAGTATTCACTGGAACTTGTGAGTTTCCTGGTAAATTTGTTAAACTTGGAATGACATCATTTTGAAGTAGTGCCAAATTATTATCGCCATTCAAGTTGCCCTCAATGAAAAAAGGACCAAAATGGTTTCCTACAATCCCCGCCCAAACATTAACTTTTTAAGGGGATTGCGTGTGTTCTTCTCTCACCCAGTGAGGATTTTTCGTTGACCAGTAAAGGCAATTTTGCCAATTAGCACGACCGTTAAGAGACAAAGTACACCCACCTGAAAACGTAACGTCTCCTAATTGGATGATTTTGTTATACAACATGTCCATCATTTACTCACAAAAATAAGTTCTTTCATCAAAATCGTCTTCCATGAGCTCCTGAATATGTTTTATTATGTTTCCTATCGATGTATGGCTAACATTGTATGTACTGCCTGTGGGTTTTCCTCAAACTCAAGTATCACGTCTAATTTGAGTTCATTACTCATTTCATTGGCAGCTGCTTTTTTTATCTGCCTCACATGACCAAGCTCGCGAAACTGCTTCTTTATTTTGCTTATTGTTCCTTGATATATTGTCGATAAATTAGGAAATTTATCATGAAATGGGCGAGCTACTTCCTGTTGTATTCGGGATTTATCTCCGTAATCAATCGTTCGTAAAACTATTATTTAATGCATTTCTGGTAATCTAACCATTTGTCAGACTTGAAGTTTACAAACTTTAAACCCAAATTGAAATACTGACCATTAACGTTGTAACATACAAAAGAACTTGACAAGGCATTTTAAACTAACGTTGACAAGAAATTTATTTACAGTTTTTTCTTATTATCAATACCTTAACATGAAATGAGTTTTTAGTATATTGCAATAAGCTCGAGGGTATTTTATCGAATTTTGGTAACCACATGATCTTAATTCATTTTATCCTAATTGTTGCAATTGAGGTACAACCCCAATTTAAAAAATTGTGGGTTGTACCTGTCATTTCCGTTGAATTATGTCAAATTATGATTCAAATGAGACGTGTTTCGGGATTTTGTTAAAATATGTACTGTAACCGAAATAATGAATTTATTCCATTTGGCTTTTACACACTGTATAACATTCTGTCGAATATGAATTGAAAATATTTCGCCAATTAGAACCAAATGTTGTATGTTTTTCATTGAGACTCGTCAAAATAAATGTAATTGAATCTCATAGATTATATGTTTCGTGACATTATTGTTTGTGTACAATATTTGTAAAATAATGTATATATGTATTGTTATAAATTTCAATAAATATTTGTAATAACAGTCTGTTTCAATTACCAGGGTACAAAATTGTTCAGAACCTCTAAACTAGTATTATCAGTCAGAAATTATTATGAGTGATTATAAAATCATTCACTCCCGCTAAACGCTAGAGAGATCCATCTGCCAATCAAATTATAGCCGGCTGAATTTCAAAAAATTAAACAATCAACACGAAAATTAAAAATTATTAACAAGAAATGAAAATCAAGAATTAAAAGATTCCAAGCCAAGTTACTTCACGATGTTTCGATTGTTAGTATCCACTATTATCTGCGGATGATGGCTGGACTTATTCCTTCGATATCTGATTATTTAAAGGTCATTCGTGTCCTTTCACCTATCTCCTCTTCCCTCTTTCCGCTTCATCGGTTTTAGCGGGAGCTGACCATTTGGCGGGAGTTAATCGTGTTACGCTTGATTACAGGTTTCCATATGTTACGTATCTCTACGCTATCTTGACTAAATGCGTTGTTGGACAACATATATGCTGCTTCTTCGAACTTTCTTCCAAACCAGTGTTCCTTCTTGTAGATGATTTCAGCTTGAGACTACTTGATGTTATGTTGATGAGCCCAAACATGCTCTGTTATTCCCAATTAGCTGGTTTCTCGCTGTGCGTGTTTCTTGTGCTCGGCAATGCGAAACGTGGACTGCGATTCCAAGAATTGCATTTATCGGATACCCTGCGAGCGCGGAGAATCCTACATCGGTGAAACTGGGAGGCCATTGAAAGTTTGCATTACAGAGCACAAGAAACACACACAGCGAGGAGAAACCAGTAAATCAGGAATGGCAGAGCATGTTCGGACTTATCAATATAACATTAAGTGGTGTCAAACTGAAATCATCCACAAGAAGGAACACTGGTTGAGGAGAAAATTCAAAGAAGCCGCATATAAAAACCTATAATCGAGCGGAACACGACCAACTCCGATGAAGCGGAGAGCGGGAAGAGGAAATAGGTGAAAGCACTCGAATGACCTATAAATAGTCAGATTTCGGAGTCCAGTCATCACTCGAAGACGATTGTGTATACTAAAAATCGAAACGTCGTGAAGTAACTTGGCTTGAAATCTTTTAATTCCAAATTTTCATTTCTTGTTGATAATTTGTCATTTTCAGCTCATGTTGATAGTTGAATTTTTTATTGTTGATTGTTGATACTAGTTTTCATACCTGCCAGTGATATGAAAACTTTTTGGCAACCTTTCAATCGTTTTTTTTATGCTTGAAACTCCCTCAAAAAAGAGGAGGTCGATTATCAGCAAGAGTCGAATTAGCAGAAATGTGGTTATCGATAAAAAATTTAACGTTTTTTATATAACAAGGTATTTTGACTTCTCTGTCCATGCATGGAGCCCATATTGATCTTTCGAATAAGTTGGAAGCCCAATCAGGATTCGAAATGTTCCAATTCTGTGAAACAATACATTGAATTCTGATCGTGAGCCTGCTCGCAATTTGATCGGAATAAACTATCGTTTACCGAATCACTCGCAAATGTCGTTCGGTCATGCCGAAGTTTAATACCACCATAACCATTATTTATTCAACTCGCAACCGACGATGTAATAATTAATTGGGCTGAACGTCTCTGCTATGTTGTGACACGTCATTAGAGCGATAAATCATCGACCAAAACTTTTCTCATATGTTTCCAATCCAGGATATAACTCCATCAAAATGATATCCCTTGATAATCTGGTGAGCGCATCTCTAGAGATAAGGATTCATTTACAATAAATCAGAGTTGTCGACGCAGAAAATGGCCCTAATGTAAAGGTGAGTTCAACAAAACGGGTATGGAAGCCTGGAAAAAAATATTTCATTTAATGAAAAATCGTGAAGGCGGACAATTTTGTTACTCCATATTGACTGTTCAGCCTCTAGACGAAAACAATCAAAGTCTTTTCATAATTTTCTTATGCTTTCATCGGAATCGTTATAATGAAGTTTTATCCAGTTTTTATTAAGAGTGCTTTCATCCCAAAAATGGATGACCTAAATTGAAAGGAGTATATTTTTAGAAGAGTTTAATTTTAAGGAAAGAAAACTTCTGGCTTTCTACTCCTCCATCTCCATACAAAAATGTATGAAACGTCCCAACGAAGGAAGAAAGCAATTAATATCAAAATAAACTCTTCATCACTCTCACTGTCCTCGTCAAAGGCAGTTATTGATGTTTCGGAATGAGACAAATTTCTTATCGCCTCTTCAGCACCAACCTTGGCCAATCTTTTTTCAACAAAAGTTGCGAGCAAGCTGTCGCCTTTAAAAATCTCGCCTAGCTGCAGTGGCGCCAAAATCCCAGTCCCAGTGTTCATGCTCGCAACAGCTGCAAACTCAGAATTAATGAAAGCAAAAAATTTCACAACCAAAGAATTAGGGATGAACTTCTTGCCAATTCCAACTGTTCTAGATCCTTCTGGTCGGTAGCTTAATCTGTTGATTGAAATTTGACAAAATCCACAATCCACGCGAGCGAATGGTTCAGTTGCAATAACAACCATAGAATAAGCAAATCTACTTGCTGAACAATTTGCGTCCCGGTCCAGATTCGATTTTCTAGAAAAGGCACCACCAACTCTATCCACACCAGTCATCATACTTGAAAAATGCCCAAATGAACTCGCAACAGTATTTTGAAAACTTTTCAACCTATCTTACAAGGAAGGGGTTTACATGTCTTGTTGTAAGATTGCTCGCGTTCAGCCTTTTTCCAAAAAGGGCAAGAGAAATCTTTCACATAACTATAGATCAGTCGCTTTGGTATCAGTGATATCAAAAGTCATGGAGAAAGCGGCAAACCACCACAACCTTGAATATCTGGAAAGCTTCAACATTCTGAGCGATCATCGTTATGGCTTTCGAAAATGAAGATCAACAGTCGACCTTCTATCGTATGCCACCCATATCCATATTTGGAATAACGAAATCATGAAACATGGATAATCAAGAGCTGGAGCGCTTGATATTTCAAGACCTCTCACCGTGTTTGGCATGAGGGTTTGCTGGCTAAACTCCGATGCTATGGTTTGTTGGATCATTATTGTGCATGGCTCTCCAGTTTCCTGAAAGAATGTTTCCTGGAAGTGGCCATCGATGGATATCTCTCAAATACTTTCACTATCAACGCAGGTATTGCGCAGGAATCCATATTGTCTCCAACCTTTATTGAATATCAACGACTTATAGGCAAAAACGAAAAATCCAATATATTGCTTTGCTGACGACAGCACACTTGCCTCGTCATTTCATTTAGATTCCAGCACGTCGACTGTGAAATGCACATCTTAATGAGGATATAGAAGTGATTTGAAATTGAGGCGAAACTAACCAGATTCATTTTAATGCCACGCTTTTCTCCAAAAAAATGAATGTCTCTTAACTGGTTATAACAATGTCATAAAAGATCTCACTCTCAGCTTCGATGAGTTTGATGGGGGTTAAAATGGACACCCATATGTTATGGAACAATCATGTATCTGGAATTGTACAGGCTGCTTCTCAAAAGCTTGGAACACTGTTTCGAATCAGAAAACTGTACATGCACACCCCAGCAACTTTTGATGCTTCATAAAGGTCAGATCAGACTTCCTATGGATTATGGTTTTCGAGTATGGTGCTGCTGGATTCCATCCAGAAAAGAGGATAAGACAAGAGAAATTGAGAACTTTCAATGGGAATTGCCACGTCCTCTCAATATGAAATATGAAACTTTTTTTGCCTATTTGTGTTAGATACAAATATAAAATTATCGAGTTGAATGTTATGAAAATATTACAGAAAATATATTAAGCTTTTGGGCATCATAGATGGGATGAAGAGGAACAGTAAAAGGACTAAGGAAGGTAAGGTGAAACAAGAATTAAGTATCGTTTGGTTGGACTCAACGTTTGAGAAAAAGTTAGTCCTGGCGTCATTTTAGCATTTTGTCAACCAACTATGTTTGTATCACTTTTCATGCCAAAACTAGGAATATGAGTATGCTCACCCACTGTCTAGAAATTGATTATATTTATCGAAAATTTCCAATAACATTCTACAAATTTGGTTTGTAAAAAAACAAGAGATACCATAATAACAATAAAAATTGTCAAAAATAATAAATGGAAAATATATGAATATAAATTATAACAAAAATGAATAATAACCACTCAAAATGAATGAATATGTGCTTCACAAATTTCAAGTGAATATAGAGAGAAAAACTTCAATGTTTTCATAAATTTTTTCAACTCTTTGACAAAATTAACTGAAAATTTCGAAAAAAATTACATGGTTGGTTCATTTATTTCTGTTTTTCTGTGTCAGCTTCAGCAGGTTGAGAATTACCAATTTGGAATCTCATTGTTGGATTAAATATGGATGCAATATTCTCCTTTTGGTTCATTGCGATGATGTCAATTTTTTTAATGCTACACTGGAAGCTGAACAGTTGACTTTCCCATTAAATTCGAACTTTTTAGATAATGTGGAGGTTATTAGGTGTCAAATGTTGTGATGTCTAGTGTTTCTCAGGAGTTGACGAAATGGACAAGATCCCAAGACGTCACGAAGGGTTTCAGTCCCAATAGACTAGCTGCACTAGGTTCCGTTTTGGGTCTAGCTGGTATTTTTCCCAGGTTCACTTCATATCCTACCATTTCACTAGCTTTTCACTCTGATGTTGTCAGGCTATCTTGAGTCTTCATCCAAGAATTTTCTGGAGAGTACTGGCCAAAAAGTTAGACACCTCTTCCTTTTATTTTCGAATTCTCACAGTTGTTCTTTCCCTGAGAATATCTGTCACATTTCGCCCAAAATAGGTCCATTTATGGTTGTCAACAACCATATTCAGTTTTTAAAAATATGGGTTGGCTTCAACATCGAAGAATATTATCTTCTCTAGCAGCACACTATTGAGATTTATGAGATCTATGGAAAATGTTCATTTCGGTCATATCCATGCTCAAGATTAACCAATTCTGGATTTTTTACTTGTTCACAAATCTGTAACGTCTATTTTACATGGCAGATAAAATGATTGATTGATCAAAGGTACTTTCAGTTCAAATATTAATACTCAGTTTGTGGTTGTTTCCAGAGAGCATACTAACTCATTCAAAGTTAACGATATTCTGACAGGGAGCAGATGATAACTCATTATAAGCGAGAATCCGAACTAATTTGACAGAGATGTAATAAAATACAAATTAAACTCTGTCAATTGATTGGAATTAATATTCTGCGAACGTTCTGTCTAATTTTACATAAAATTACCCACAACATAGATTGACTTATTGAATAGGAGGCAGTGGTGGGTTGTAATTGGGTTATCGCGTGATTGCCTGACAATAAATTGATGAAACAAATGCTCGTAGCGTATCATTTTCCTATTAGTTTTGAACAGGAATTGATGGAATAGATGTTAATCTCGGTAGATGCATGTTTTCAAATAGTTTTTTGGCTCGACGACTTGGTTATTGCAGGATTGGTTCGTAAATGTATTATTGATGATACTAACATTCATTATTTGGTTTGATGATTTCCCTAATTGTGTGCGAAGGATCTTGTTGATTATGAATACATGGATAATAATTGTATTGGTTGCTTTTTCAATAGTTCATACTGATACACATAAGAAGCTAAATATTGTTCAGCTTTCAGGATTCAATCATCTGAAATACTTTCAACAAACGTATACATTTTCCATTCACAATTATTTCAAATTTTTAATCAAAGCGTAGAAGTTGAAAATATCCCAAAAAGTCAGTTAAAACTTTCAACAACTCACTATATATAAAATTTCCTGCGAAAAGCTATGAATAAGTGTTTCAGAAATATACAGGGTGTAACATAAGTGCGTCAAAATATTCAAGTGACGTGTATGACTGAAATTGCAAAAAAACATGTTTTGAGAAATTTCAACAATTTGTATCCCGAAAACGAATGATTTTTCGATAAACATTTCATGGAGAGGAGTTGTTCATTTAGACGAGATCCACCTCTTACTTAGTTTTTGTAATGTTCCTAGCAACTTCACTTAGGTAGGAGCTAAGTGATATGCATCGATATAGAAAATTGTAAATATTTCGAAAACGATCACCTTCAGCACTGTTGAGAAAGTGTACCTTTTTCACTAGGAAAAGGTGTGGAAATTGAGCTGTTTTCCTGAAAAGTACCAAAATTTCACTGTCAAAAAAGTTTGGGCAAATTGACATGAATAATGACAGCGTACGCAGCGCGCCCTCCAGATGTTACATGAAACTGAATAGGAACGAAATTATGATTTGCCACGTCAAAAAACCCCGGTTACCAAATTTCGTGCAAATAACTTATTTTTTGCAAAGTTATTTTTAAAAATCGAACAAAATAATTCAATTTCAACACCCTGTATCTCCGAAATGAAGTATTTCCGGACACAATTGAATGGGGACTTTTTTTCTCAACATTGTCCTAGGAATACGTCACTTGAATATTTCACCGCACTTTTGTTACACCCTGTATGTTGTGTAAATTTTTTCTCAGTGAGTTCAGCCAAATTTTACTATTTACTCCACAATTCCTATAACATTTTTGAGAGAAAAAGGAAACTTGTACATAAATTGAAGTGAAATTGTTTGACTATATCATATACAGGGTTTCCATAGTTTTGTTATCAGGTTTTCATGGGTATATGAAAAATGTTACAAAAATATTCAAGAATATTCATCTGGAAAATATTACAATGTTTTCAAAAGTGAAATTGAAAAACAAATAATTGTGTTTTCAATAATAATATTGTTAAAATTATTATTCAGTGCAAAATATACGGACTATAAATCCAGGACGAGGTTGCCAACTTCTAAAAATCCTTGAAGATAAGTTTAAGGAAACGACGTTGTACTGATTTAACTTTCTCTGTATACAACCGATGAGATGGATACCAGATTATGGATGCATAAATATTCTTATTTTGATCTGACGACAGCATAGTATAAGGTTTTTGATGTAGATGAATGCGCGAAATCTCTGAAGAATCGTGCAATAAATCCATACAGTCTGTTTGCAGCAGACAGAATGGCTTCAATGTATGGAACGAAGGAAAGTTTGTGTCGAAGATAACACCTAGATTGGTGGATGTGAGAGGCCGTTGAAGTGGAATATCGTTTATTGAATATTGATATGAAAAAGGACGATTTTTTAGTGTGTGCGTCATTACATTACATGTACTTGCGTTTGAAGAAAGATTACTGTGAAAACAGCATTGCTCAATACGTTTCAGATTGAGAAAGAGTTGAAAATAGTCCTCGATGCCATTGATCTCACAATATAATTTCAGGTCGTTCGCGTATATCAAACAGTTGATGTTAATGACCTCAACTATGTCGTTTATGAAGGCGTTGAAGAGAAGTGGACCTAGGTTGCGTTCTTGTGGAACACCCGAGGTCGCTGCATATTCCACGGACTTGAACATAACTTACTGATGCCTGTCAGTGAAGTATGATATAGAAAGTTGGATCAGGGTCTGAGAAGAAAAAGTGAAGTTCGTCCAATTCAATGTGTCTGCAAGAAGAATGAGAAATTCTCTTATGTTCAATATACCCCCAGTTTGTATTACTGTTAGGTCACCGCTCATAATCATATTGCGACTAGCCAATACATTCAACTTATTGATGGATATAGATTGGACAGTTTCATTGACTGCTTTCAGAAAATTCGTTACACAGTACATAAGAAACTTCAATTGAACATATATTAAATATTACAATGTAAGCAAAATAAATGTATCTATTTAAATTTAAATTTCAATTTTTTTTCTTCGTGTAACAAGGCCTTGTAGGCCTGTTTGAATAATGAATAAATGAATAAATAAAATAGATAAGAATATCGAAAAT
Source organism: Leptinotarsa decemlineata (assembly GCF_000500325.1). Taxonomy (NCBI): domain Eukaryota; kingdom Metazoa; phylum Arthropoda; class Insecta; order Coleoptera; family Chrysomelidae; genus Leptinotarsa; species Leptinotarsa decemlineata. The sequence goes on along the minus strand of NW_019293408.1, from coordinate 15,808 downwards.
ACTTTTTTAATTCATACAAATGTCATTATTGAAAGCAAAAAAGAGTTTTTTGCAAACAAGATATTTAACATAGAATACGTTCAATACAGAAATGAGGAGAAAAAAATCAAATATTCGAAATTCAATGAAGCAAGTCTGATATTTGCAAGTTTCGACTGAAATAAATGAATAATTTGGAATTATTAGCAAAATCGAATTTCAAATGAGTACATTGTTCAATAGGAGGAAACAATTCTATGAAAACTAAGGAAATACATTGAAAATAAATTGAAAATATAAAATTCAAACAAACATTGTAATTAGTCAAAAGTTAGATGACTCGGGGAAACGGATTGCATCAAAACTTGAATACTATTTCATTTATCATTCCCAAAATCATATATATTTATCTATTATCTCGAAAATTAGTTTTATGTCGAATGTTCATTTCACTCTAATAACAGTAAATTTGTATTGATGGAATATCTACATCGGCAATAACTTAGTGGCCATAACTTCGACATACTCGACAGATCAGTGAAATTCCAGCCACTTCAATTATGGTGATGCTGGAAATGACCATTTTTATTATACGGTTTTATTGAGATTTCCGTTATTTCCATAAAATATCCTGAAGATATTAAAGTTGCAGAACAGGGTAGGCGAACGACGAATTGGTGAATTCTTGGAAATAAATGTCCGGATAAAAGTAGCGGGTAATAATTTAGGGTCCATATAATCGCAAATAAAAGTGATTTCAATTTCGAAACTGACAAAATTGAACATCAGCCTTTTTGTCTGTTTCAAGTGTGTTTCCTGAATTATTTCGTCTCATTTGCATTCCAAGCATATGTGGGATCCATACTACTCGAGGGGGGGAGGTAAAAATTCTTCAGTGATTGTCTGGGAGCTCCTTATCATGAAATGACATGTAAATTATTTGGAGGCTGGGAATCGCACGCTGAAAGGTAGGACCTCGTTGATTCTCAACTCGTTGTCGTACGTAGGAGAGCCATAGCTTGGATTTCAAAAAGAATGAGTAGTGTAATGGTGTTCCAATAAAAAGGTGAGTAGGAGGTTTATTATAATTTGTTCTATATAATTCATGTACTTGAATGTTTGAAGAAAGAAATTGCAATAAACGATGGTTATGTTAGCAATCTAATAGATTCTATATTCTCGATCCATGAAGAAATTTGGACAGCCGTTTACAAAAGACGAGAAAAATTTTACGAGTTTGAAGATGTAGTGTTCAAAACCAATAATAACTCGAGTTTCATGACATATCAGAAGTGTATAAGTGATTTACATAGGTCAAACTTGAAAGTCTTTCAAAGCACGCGTAACAGAACATAGAAACAGTTTCCAAAATGTAAACATGGGATTGGAGTCCCATCATAAATTTAGAACACTTCATTTACAGAAGGAAGGTTTGAAACTCGATCTTCTGGAAAGTAAGGAAATCATTGGGCACAAAAATTTTCAAAATCTAATGAACGATCAAATTGAGTTGGTTTTCCGTTACTTAATATTTTTTACCTGACAATCACGCTCTGATTGTATATGCTCTGATTGTTATTGATCTGTTTTTGGAACAATTCTCACAAGCGAATTAATATTTTCACCTGTATTCACCTGCTTTCACTATTTAATGAAATTATTGTATCGATTCTTTTCAGGTAGTTGAAACTATGTTTAAATAATCATCTGATCGAACCATAGTAACTGTTTGAGTAAGCTATTGTATAGCGAAACACGTGTCAAGAGTTTTGTAAACCTCTGTCAGTGAAAATCGAAATGAATCTGATTTTTAATTTTTTTTCGTCCTTGATAATATACTATGAAGATGATTTGAACACTCCCAGTCACTTTTCATAATTATTTGTTGCTGCAGTTGTTTTAATATCACCTTCCGGCCTAGTTTTCGTTTTCCTTTCATTTTCCTTCTTTCTCAGCTTTTTTCTTATCTTCCCATTTTCCTTTTCTCTCTACATCGTAGAGTGAGATAATTTGTTGGAAAAAAGTGTGGGTGTACTAATATATGCACGAAAGAAGCTATATTTTGTTTTTTATTGATTTTCCGCTGTGATTGAGATAATTTGTTGGAAAAAAGTGTGGGTGTACTAATATATGCACGAAAGAAGCTATATTTTGTTTTTTATTGATTTTTTGCTGTGATTTATTTGATTTTTCGTTTAAGTTTATTTAATGTATTACAAGTATTTATCAACATTTATTTTTATACTGTCGTCATGTTGTACTGTGTATGGGACGATACATTTTTTTATATGATATTTTGAGATTACTTCAAGAAAGAAACATCCGATTCAATTTAAAATTTGAAATAATTTAAATTTTTCCTAATTATTATATCGCCTCGAACAACACAGCGGCACCCCCAAGCGAAGCTTCTGTTCACTATGGACAGGAGAAATCTGGCCATGTGCGCTTGACTGAGAAGCAACAGACATATAAATTGAAGAAGAAGAAGCTAACTTCAGGGTGTCGGTTTTCAGTGACGGCGATGTGCGCGCTCATCGTGAAAATATATTGTCATCATTTTTCCCTAACGCACGTTAAAAGAAGTTTCACTTCAAAAATCAGAATTTTGGAAACTTCTCTGTTAGCCCTTTACCAAAACGATGAATGTTTCAAATTTCTCTGTATATCGTGACAGCTGATTGAGTATGTCAGACTGACAGAGTGAACGTGACGGTTGTATTCGAAATGGAGTTCTTTGGTTTAACAAGCTACGGTGTGAGCAGCCCGATGAAAGACATGTTGCGTTCTGACTATAAAGAACCGGAAAATCCCCCAAAAAACATATTCGAAGTGGAAAACAAGCTCGGCCAACATTTCTCTGAACGGATCAGAGAGCTGGACTGTTACATTGGATTCACTGATGGATATGCCTACAAATCATGGGACAGATTATCGCGCATGAGAAGAAAGTACGTATGGAAACCTGTAGGACCCACTGACATGTACCAATATCCTGGAGTAAGCTCAATGCAATATGGTTGGTGGAAGAGCGATCCTGAATTGAGCGATGAATGGTATAGGCCCAGAAAAATGAACCCGATCCCCACTTCAGATGTCAGCAGATTCATCAATCACTGTTTCGAAGTCGACAAAAATTTCAGAATGTGAAGTGGTGCTATAGAAATTGTATTTCGAAACTACATTCGATACATTTTGGTGATCTGAAATACATCTGTGTTGCTAGAAAATGATGCATGATATCTCAAGCTGCACTATTCGCAAACAAATCAATTTGGTTGATTTATCATTATTTGCAGGCTTCCACAGCCGATGTCTGACAAATTGTACGATGTTTTGTGGTTTATCAACCGTCTGCTGCTACGAGAGCAGCAGCTGCGGGAGCAGCAGCAGACAGATAAAACGTCAGGTATGAAAAGTCAGCTATGAAAAGTCAGGTATGAAAAGTCAGGTATGAAATGTCAGGTATAAAACGTCAGGTATGAAACTTCAGGTATGGAAAGTCAGGTATGAAACGTTAGGTATGAAACGTCAGGTATGAAAACGACGCCCTGGATTGTTTTTCCTGGAGTGTTTGTACTCATAATGGGACTAGGTGTAGGACGATTGCTCTCGTATCTCATTGGTCCGACCCTTCTACAATCAGTGGGCAAATCTTTGTGTTATGAAGTGCCGGTGTCCATATCATGGGCTTGAAAATGATTCTAATTCCATGTTTTTCAGGATCCTTCCCCTCCAGCCCTGTTTTGTTCAGGTATCCAATGTCGATTTTTGCTTTGCCGAAACAATTCTGCCGCTCTATTATCAGACGGTCCTTCCACAAAAGTTTTCCCATGTGTGCTTCCGGGTATACTTTTCCAGTATCGCTTGTGGATCTTATAGAGCCACTTCCTCCAGGCCCCATTCAAAAAAATTCAGTTTCCTCCACAGCTGTTTCAGCACTCATACATGCAGTTGATGACCAATGTTTGATACATTCATCAACTCACTCGTTGCCTATTTCAGCTCCTAGAACAATATATTCCCGCACTCTGGTTCACCCGCTCATTTGGTTGACGTTTTCCTTCTTCGCGTATCATTATCTCAACCGCAATGTTTGTATCGAACATCATACTCGTAAATGTTACTTCCTCAAAATGCCAAAATTTTCATTTTGCCGGATCCACTTTGAATTGGCCTCTCCGATCATCACAAGATGTGTGGAAGAGAGACTGAAGAGGATCTTCGATGCATATGTGTGTGTATGGAACCGCCACAACTCCCATTATTCCCATATAAGCAAGCGTTTATTATCTGCCTAGTTCATTATTCGCAGTCGTTTGCTTCACTTTTGGCTACCAGAATGTATATGCATATGCTATTAAGAGTTCAACCAACATATTGTGCAACCAGTACATCATGTCTGGTTTGAGCCTCCATATCTTTTTATGAGTGTGTCAGCACCATCAGTGAAAACTCCTTTTTTCAATACATGATGGAATTGGCTTCTTCTTCCTTTGATTTTTTTCTGTTGATAATTACAGGTCAACCTGGTGTTGATTACAGGTCAACCTATGATTAGTTATCACTCCTGGATGTCTGTCTCCACCTTGAAGTTCCAGAGATCCTCTGTCTTGGTTTTTTTGGTAAATGCTGCTGTGATCGATTTCGATGGATTTATGTTAGTCATTTTCACATATCATGATATTCAGGGTTGCTGCAAGCGCTCCCTCCTACTATATTATTACATTTGACTGGACTAGCTAGCATAGTCACATACTGCAGCTTGTATAGACCATAGTGCACACCTGTATGTAGTATGGTCTAGAAGGCATACTAGCTCATTCGTTATAAAGTTTCCTCCCTAAGGACAACCTGTTGCCACCCATGCCACTACTGTTTCTTCCCTAATGTAGTTGTGTATACTCTCTATCTCCTTGCCGCTTGTGTCGTCGTTCTCTCTTCTCCTCTGCGCCTAGATAATTGCTTCCAGAGATGTATTATAAATTGCTTCTCAATATCTGAGAAACCAGCTGAAAGTATCTCATTGTTCTTTTCCTTCGGTGACTTGACATGAAGCCGTTTCTGTTGACATGTACCTCAAAGTTGTTTATGATTATAATAATTGTTCTCATTATGTCATTTGAATATCCGAAAATCTATTATTGAATATTTATGCTTTTGATAAGTCTGGAGCTCTATCTCAAGTATTCACGATCACAGTGTCGATTATTACGGTGTGTGAGATATTATCAACCTAGTGGTGTCATTATGTGGAAAATGAAACATTGGTAAAATATCTGCCACGACTCCTCTGGGTGGAGCGTATCCAAAACGTCCAATTATTCATTACCCTGGCGCATATATCAGGCTGATTTGTCCGGTAGCATGGGTTATGTTGGCTTTGAACACCGTTGTGGCTTATTCGCATACACGAGATTTGAGAAAACTCCATAAAAAAAGTCAAACGGGATCAAATCGCACGATCTCGGTGGTCAGTTCATATCACCTCCACCAGAGTTGACCATGCCCTCAAATTGCTCGTGCAAAGTATTCAATGTGGCATGAGCTGTGTGGTACGTAGCGCCGTCTCTTCCCTAATGTAGTTGTGTATACTCTCTATCTCCTTGCCGCTTGTGTCGTCGTTCTCTCTTCTCCTCTGCGCCTAGATAATTGCTTCCAGAGATTCATTATCAATTGCGTCTCAATATCTGAGAAACCAGCTGAAAGTATCTCATTGTTCTTTTCCTTCGGTGACTTGACATGAATCCGTTTCTGTTGACATGTACCTCAAAGTTGTTTATGATTATAATAATTGTTCTCATTATGTCATTCAAATATCCGAAACTCTATTATTGAATATTTGTGCTTTCGATAAGTCTGGAGCTCTATCTCAAGTATTCATGATCACAGTGTCAATTATTACGGTGTGTGAGATATTATTAACCTAGTGGTGCCATTATGTGGAAAATAAAACATTGGTAAAATGTCTGCCACGACTCCTCTAGGTGGAGTGTATCCAAACCGTCCAATTTTTCATTACCCTGGCGCATATATCAGGCTGATTTGTCCGATAGCATGGGTTATGTTGGCTTTGAACACCGTTGTGGCTTATTCGCATACACCTGTGATATGAGAAAACTCCACAAAAAAAGTCAAACGGGGTCAAATCGCACGATCTCGGTGGCCAGTTCATATCACCTCCACCAGAGTTGACCATGCCCTCAAATTGCTCGTGCAAAGTATTCAATGTGGCATGAGCTGTGTGATACGTAGCGCCGTCCTATTAAAACCACATGTTGGTGTTGCCCAGATCATCAAATCCAGGCCAGAAGAGGTTGGTAATCATCGACCTGTAGTGCTCGTCGTTGACAGTGATGGCCAGATCAAGGTCGTTCCCAAAGAAATATGGACCGATGACGCCGCCAGCTCAAACTCGACACCAAACAGTGACTTTTTCGGTATGCATTGGAAGCTCTTGGGTCTCATATGGATTGGTATGGTCCATTTTCGACAATTTTGTTTATTCAACTACTCATCCATTCAAAAATGGGCCTCATCGCTGTCGATGATTATTTTCTGAAAATCAGAGTCAGTTGTCAACTGCTCCAGAGCCCTTTCAGCGAACACAAGTCGTCTATGGTTGTTTACCTTCAGTTACTGGGTCAGTTGAATTTTGTACGGGTGCAGGCCCAAGTTACGATGCAAACTTCGTCAAGTTGTGGCTGCGAAAAGCCAAGTTAGTGTGAGCGACGCAATATCGACTGCCTTCGATTCTTCTGTACACTTTCACATATAGCGGCGATGTTTTCGGGAGCTCTGGCATTTTTTCGACGTACAGATGTTAGTCGATCGATGTTAACTAAACCAGTGTATCGTTTTCTAAGAATAGAAAAAAGTTTCAAAATCTATATTTGAGACCGCCTTAGCTATGCGCAGAAGACAGGAGTGGAAACGCCCACAGTCCCGTCAGTCGAATTTGTCTGTTGTAAAGTGAGCATCGCGGGTTAACCGGGGGTACTGTCCGAGCAGAAATAATGCGTAAAAGGTACAATTTGGGTATTGTAACTTAACCAGGATGGAGTTTAAATCGTAAAATGCTGACAAGTCAAATGAGGAAAGTTATAGCCAATTTAATATTTTCATGCAACGAGAAGCGGCAGACTTTGAAAAAGTTCAAGAAAGAGTTGCTGTGGCAACTGGCGTAAGTTCAAGCAGTATAAAAAAAATTTTATTGATAATTATTATACTGTCGATAAAAAAGTTCCAACTCTTTGGCGCATACATCATAAATTTAAATCCGAAAATAACTATGACGGTTCCTACGAAAGCTTGAGAAAAGTTATGCATGACACAGGATTTCGTTGGAGGAAAACGAAAAATAATCGAAAATTATTAATGGAAAAGCCAGATATCGTTCATTTGAGAACAAATTTTTTGCGAAGTATGAAAAAATTTCAAAAAGAAAATGGACCCACCTATATTCATTTCTCGCATACCCACATAAAAACCTGGAATGAAAACACCAGTGAAGGTTTACATAAACCAGAATCACAAAGGCAAATACTAATAACAGCGAATGCGTGCAGTGAAAATGGTTTTGTGAAAAATGTTTCTTTGAAATTTAGATCAAATACGAAATCAGATGATTATATGAAATGGCTACACGAGATGATTATCCCTAATTCACCACCAAAGAGTGTCTTAGTGATACATAATGCTCCCTATCACAATGTGCAGGTGAATAAGTCTTCTATTTTATGTAATAGAAAGATCGAAATGATGGAATGACTAAGTCAATGAAATATACCTTTTACAAAAGATATGTTGATGATCTTCAAACAAGACTCAACCTCTGACGGAAGCAAGAAACTCTTTGAAAGGTTCGAAATAGATGAACATTGCAATCTAGCAGACCACTCTTACGATATTCATGCAGTCATTGTTCATTGTGGTTCTGGCGCCTCTGGAGCCTCTGGATGCAACATATACATTTTGTTTTATAAGAGAGAGGACATTGGTAAGTCAAGATCTTCAGATGATGTGGTGCTGCAGGTTTTCCCGGGTTTTCCTGCAGCTGAAAAAGCAAATGCGCCACTGGAATCAATGAAGTCGCCCCGGAGCGCCAGTTAATTTTTATTGTTGTTTTTATTTTTATCGTTGTTTTAATAAATGTTCAATGTTAAAAATTGATTTGTATAGTCTAATTGAAATTTATAATCCGTGATATAGAATGTATAAAATTGATGAAATTATGAGCGGCCACGGGCATACCCTACTACGGCTTCCTTGATACCGTTCTAAGGCTTCCTCCATACCATCCTAACTGAAATTCTATAGATTTAGTGTGGGCGTCTTTAAAGCAATATGTTGCACAAGGAAATGTAGATTTCAGCTTAAAGACCGTGGTAGGATTATGCGATGAACTTTTTAGTACCTTTTCTGAAACTGAGTGGAAAAAACGATGTGAGCATGCTCAAAGTTTCGAACAGTTTTTCATGAAAAATGAACCAACATTAGATTTCATGGTAGACGACATGATAAACAACTACCTATCACTTCTACACATAGATGGCTCACGCATGTTCTAAATAATAAATCCAAGACAACCCTAAACATCCGACAATTACATATATTAGTGTCCTAAATTTCTAAATACTAGTTACTAAGATATGTACAAATATGCAATCTACTGTATAATAAGTTTTCTTCAAGTTACGGCTATTCGAAAAACTACAGACTCTCGTGACCTATAAAATACTATCAACTAGATTTCGAAGAATCTAGATAGATGTCCGACTCGAATCAGCTGATCGGAACAATGTTTACGTTCAGTGATTTTTGATTAAGGAAAACAAATAAACGATACCCTTATGACTTTTATTCTGCAACTACTGAAAGAAGATGAGTACTGCTTCATCATTCATGTATGTGGTCGTTAACAGTGAATTGTTCGATTCACCATAAAATCATAACAAATATTTTCTCTACCTAAACTAATCAACACATTCTTTTTTCCAGCTCCAGTCAAACAACCAGAGGCGGATTCGTTGGAATGGGATATCCTTTTATTTTAAAATTTTATGTACAAGTGTGCTGAATAAATTAGATTGATTTCAGATAGAGGGCGTGTAATTACTAATGCACTCTTAGAATGAAATTTGAACGTTACAGTATTTTGTTTTTGGAATACGCTTTCCGTTTTTGTTTTGAGGGTTTCAATTGTTCACTAGTTTTCTATTCATAAGAAAAAATAACTCCTATTATAATGAAATGCTACTATTAATCTTCACGTCATCACTAATTTTGTGAACAAAAAAAATGAAGGTCGTGATGAAGTGAGTTAAAATAATTTCCAGCTCAATTTTTCAAAGCCTTCATTTTCTCACACAACGGATGTGGTGAAGCAAGACGACTATCACCCCCTTATACAACTATTCCGCTTATTTGATGATTCAATTAGGCAAATTTTGGCTTTCAGCGTGAATTGTGCCAAGAATTCCACAACAAAACCATGAAAAGTTTGTCTGTTTCAGAGAGAGAATCTTCGAGTTAGTATGCGCGTCGCAAAGACAACGGTTTTTCACGTTTCTATAATGACATTGTCAGCGGTGTTTAATGACTGCAACTCCAAATAACGACCTCCCGCCGAGAACTTTATACTTCAAGGGTCGTTCGTGACCAATTCAAAACTTTAAACTGAGCCCATTCACAGTTGCATTATATCATTATTAATATAATGGGAGGAAAATTATGAGGCGTGAGGTGTTGGAATTAGTTTTTCGAAGAGAGAACTTTGGGCTGTGATTCGATCAGCTGCAAACCGTATTTTGAATGAAATTTTCCGTATTATCTGCGTCAGTTGAATGGGAAATGTATGTGGAGAATTCGCTGAGTTTTTTTGTAAAAATTCTCATTTACTAGAATTATTTACTTATTTTTATTTCGACTAAGAGGAAGCTCGATACCAAATAGGCATTTGACTCTCTACTCCTGTTAAATCTATTGAAATCTGTTTTTTCGATATACAGCTATCGCCATCCTACGAACAACAGCTCTCAAAAGTCGAAATTGATACTTACAGTAAATAAAAAAAAGAACAATGCATAAAATAATTGTAGAAAGTTTATAGAAAAATTTTTGTCAAGAGATTGAATTTAAATTGACATAATAGTTGTCAAAATTGATATAACTTTGTTTAACAATTTTGAAAAACAAATATAAAAATTGCTACGCTCGAGAATGTCGAGATGACGTTTTTTTACAACTTTCCTGCCCTCCCCTTTCTTTACGTCACTCTCAAATTGTCAGATTACTGGAATATACACTTTTTAGCATGTAATTAACTCACCCTACCTTAATCTGACGCGCTCGAGAATTTCTGATGATCAATTTTTTTTTACTAATCTGATCCTTTATCCTTCACGGGCGGCCTTATATATGGGGCTCATGTTTGGTGGAGGTACTTAACCGGGTACAAGGTATCCCCCTGTAAATCCCGAAATCCCCGCTTGGGCTTCCCTATTATAAGAATTTTTTGAAGTATTTTTCACAAAAACACCTATGAAACCTAGGTAACAAATTGTACAGAAGTGTATTCAGGGTGGCTCGTTTTCAACTCGAATAATTTTTAGCTTCCAAACTACGAGCTTCAGAAATCTGTTCATCATGGAACATCTGATAATATAAAACAATTGATCCATTTAGAAAAACTGTTGACATGTGGCGGTGCAATGGAGAAAGTCAGATCAAATGTGAATATGTCAAAATATGTCCCCCTGAATAATAATTTGAGGTGTTTTTATATTTTTTCTGAAAATCATTGTACCAAAAGTTATTTAGGTTGGTTGGTTCAATACAATGTATTGAAAATATTCTTTGTGGATCAGACATAAACTCGTGATATTTCAAAAACCTTTCAATTCAAAGAACCGAAATATAGGAGAATACTAATTTCCAGAACATTTATTTCAACAAAATATAGTGCACATTTTATTTGCTAATGAAATTTTCAATTTTCAGTACAACTTTCGAAGGAGAAATTATATAATCAGATCGATAATGAGAAGCTGTGAATATCATGCAGCCTCACTCTAGATTCAATAACTCTTAAAAGAGTTACACAATGACCGATTTTCCTAATTAATTTTTACAATTTGTTCGGATTATCCAATAGAAGCCGTTTGAATAGGGATGCGGACAAAAGATACCATCAAGAGGAAATCATTAATATAAAGCTGTTGAAAGCATGCAGTTTGGAGCAGAGTTGGATTCGTTAATTGAAGATTTATATTTCACTGAAAAACAAAGTCGTTGAAATCGAATGAAATTGTAGTAAAGTACTTCGTTTCTTTAACACGACATTGAAATATGAGGAACGGAATGATTAATTGCATGAAAGAAATTCTGAAATTTAATTTTACAAGTAAAAGACTTTCATTGGACTTATAATCAGGATTATACGTATTACTAGTAGAAGAGGTTTGGTCCGTATTTGAAAATTCAAAGTTGAGGTTACCCCACGTCGGACAACACCCTATATGAACAGTATATGATCATATAAAGTAACATTGATGTAAAATGATTATATGTATCATATAAAGATACATTAAAAAATAGAATTTCAAAAATGTGGTTTTCCAGTGGTTTTTTTTTTCAAAAAAAGCTTCGTTCGATTATTTTATATTATTCAATAGAATCCAATACTATTCTATTATTCAATAGAATAGTATTTAAAACAATATTTTTGTACCAAACATTACCAACATTTTTCAATATGTACTGATCCGTCGCTAATAACCCTAGCGGTTGATGCGAATTGATGAATAAAAAAAAAAAAANACAAGTAATCATGGAATTACTAGGATGCTGTGTACGAAACTGCTACTTCCAACTGAAGGACGAATTCTTTACGCAAAATGAGGGACTGCCAATGGGATCGCCACTTTCACCGGTTATAGCCAATATATATGGAGTGGTTTGAAACTCTGGCCATTGCAGAAGCCCACAAGAAGCCCCGAGTCTGGTTGAGATACGTAGACGACACCTTCATAATATGGATCCATGGGAATGCAGAACTAGACACTTTCCTGAAGTACATCAACAACGTACGTCCTTCAATCACTTTCACAATGGAGAAGGAAGTCCACAACGAATTGCCTTTCTTAGACGCATTGGTGATGAGGACCGACAGTAAATGGGAAACATCAGAATATCGAAAACCCACTCACACAGGACAGTATCTGAACCAGAAATCCAACCACCATCAATCGACTGAGAGAGGAATCATCAAGACTCTACTAGATCGTGCGTTTGAGCTCTGTGATACAGAGGAAGGTCTCAAAAAGGAACTAGGCATCATCAAAAATGACTTTCATTGGAATGGTTACTCCAGAGTGATGGTAGAATAGGCCTAAGCTAAAAGACAGGAAGAAATCCACAAGGGAGAGAAGCCGCCATAACTAGTACTTGTACTTCCCTACTTCAGAGGATTATCGGAAAGGATACGAAGGATTGGGTCCAAGTATAACATCAGGACCTGCTTCAGATCTGGGAACACTATCCCTGCGAGTGCGGAGAATCATGCATCGGTGAAACTAAGCGGCCATTGAAAGTTTGCATTGCTGAGCACAAGAAACACATACGGCGAGGAGAAACCAGCATATCCGAAATAGCAGAGCATGTTTGGACTCATCAACATAACATCAACATCATCCACAGAGAGGAACACTGGTTTAGAAGAAAATTCAAAGAAGCCGTGTATATGTTGTCCAACGACGCATTTAGTCAAGCTAGCGTAGAGATACGTAACATATGGAACCTCCAATCAAGCGGAAAATGACCAATTCTCGCCAAACGGTCATCTCCCGCTAAAACCAATTGTAATTGTTGGTTTTTATCTTGAATGATAAATAAATAGAAAAAGGGTCCCAGCGAGAAATCAATTTGATGAAAACTAATATTTAATTTTACATAAATGGAAATACATAGGTCCCAAAGTTGGGAATAGAACTTAACTAAAAACTTAACTAACCTTGAATGTTCTCTGGCACTTTCAGTTAGGCAATGTCCCTTAATCGCGCTTCATATCACTAACTAGGTATCAGTTTTTTTATAATTCCTTTCGGTTAAGTCGCCGGCATCCGCAACTCCAAGTAGGTTTTAATTCCTCGGGGATTTTTAATGATGATTTTGGGACTTCAACTGATCCAATTGAATACATAAATTTGACAAAAATCTTATGTGGCTTTGGTAACTCGTCGAACTTTTCAATATGTTCGGCTGCTCTCAGGAACACAACATCCTACCTTCAGAGTTGGCAACCGACTGTCGTCTCTGCACTTTTTCGGGCCCTTCACCCCGCACCTTTCACTCCAGTGGTCGTACCGTTCACCATGAGCGTACCCAGGGCGGTTACACAATGAAGCAGAAAAAGTGAAGAGGGGATAGGTGAAAGCACTCGAATGACCTATAAATAGTCAGATCTCGGAGGAATGAGTCCAGTTATCACCCGAAGACGATTGTGGATACTTTCTTTCTACCCGTGAACATGCCACATATAATTGACCATGTGAAAAACAATGATTTTCCAGATTCAGACCACAAACCTTCAAATGATCATGGCGAATGCAGGACGAATTGGAAATTGAAGTATTTTAAACTCAAACGGCATATCGATTGGGATCATCGGGATCCTCGGAATGAGAACTTCCTCACCTTCGGATTTTCCTTTGAGTATCGTCGCGTAAATCACATTGTTTATCAATTTACTTACCACCAAACGTGTACCGTTGCAAAGTTTTGGTGGGTTTATGTTTTGAAGCATGATTACTATGGAGCCAACCTTCAGGCGTGAATTGTGCGATGGTAAGCCAGGCACATCAAAGGAGTTTAAAAATTCAATTGGATAATTGGTGGCTTCATCTTCATTTGTTACACAGTCAATTGATTTGAATGAATGCATTGTTCCAATGATATCATTCTGAATTATATAGTTTAGGTCATCTATATCTTTATTCTTAGGCGCTAAAATTGCTCGCTCACTCAACCATTCATTATTTTTGTAGTAAGTAATTATGTTTGGGGATACTTTGCTGATAAGTTCGTCTTTCGATGGGACAAAGTTACAGAAATTCTGAGGAAATGAAATCAATCCGCTCGATTCGTCGACCGGTACTCGACCATTACCGATAGTCAGCAATTGCTCAGATAAATCTTCAGCAGATGTATCATCAGGCAATGCAACTCTCATGTTTGTTGTCGACTAAAGTTTCTTCACATAGCGCCATAGATTCGATGATTTGAGGCAAGCGTTTATTTCGTCGGCAGCCGTTGATCTTGAAATCACTGGCAGTATTTGGCGGAAATCGCCAGACAGTAAAATCATTGCACCTCCAAAACATTTCGAGTCATTGCGTAGATCATTCAATGTCCGGTTAAGTGCTTCTAATGCACGTTTTTGCACCATTGTGCATTCGTCCCATATAATGATTTTCGATGCTGATAAAACTTTGGCCATTGCGGAATTTTTTGAAATATTACATGTTGGTTCTTCAATAGTTTGAAGATTTAACGGAGACGTACGGCATCCTACTAACAATGTGGCTGCTATTCCAGAAGAAGCAACTGAAAACAATGTTGGATCTCGCACGGACAGTAGCTAATGACATCAGGAATGTCTCACCAGTTCCACCAGGGGCATCCAGGAAATATAAACCACCATTTCCATCATCAATTGCCTTCATTAGCTGTCATTTACTGTTTTTTGTTATTCCATGCCAGATGCGTTTTCGCTATAGGTACCACGTTTTATAGTGACTTCTTGGTGACTTCACGGAAACGCGGTCGAACGGAATAAAAAGTATTCTATGTCCCTCTTCTTGTTCTAAGCTATCGCTCCACCAATTTTCAGCCAAATCGGTTCATCCGTTCTTGAGTTATAAATAGTGTAACTAACACCACTTTTATATAATATATAGATTTCACGAGAGGTGTCAAAATGACTTGGCAAATTTGAGGTTCAACTCAATATATCTCGAACTTCACTGCTTGAGATCTCTTCTATTTGGAAAACTGCGTGAATGTGGAATAAACTCCCTGTGAACGTTTTTCCAAATAAATTCAATCTTCAGCGATTCAAATCCAACGTGAATCGCTACTTACGCGCAGGCACCGCTCTTAGAGCGCTGCAATAAATTTTTTGGAGTGCTTGTGTTTTTTTTTCCGAAAAAAAAGTGTGTTGTCAAACTTTTGCTGTGTAGAAGGTATCTCCAGCAACATATTTCAATAAATGAAAGAGGTGTCATCTAGAGCCATCAAGTGATAAAGTTTTCACAACATTCATTGGTTAATTTCACGAGTCATTGGATGCATTCAGGATGCCAGCCAACTTTCTTTCTGCAAATGAGCTTTTGGATCCATCCTGCCTTGGAATTTCAATTAAAAATCATTTTCGCTTGTTGAATCTTCACCGCATTTCTTGAATATAAATCAGATGCTAATGATGTCTGCTCCTGAAGGCTATTAAGTACAAATAAAAATCTTCCTTTCTCAGTTCATATGGCGCAATAAGGAAAATTAATTCACGAGTTCTCACTTCCTCCAATATGAAAAATATCTATTATATGTTTGTCAGATGTCATTAGGTATTTGCCAGTATTTCACTGGACGTAGTGCTAAATTGTTGGTTGCAAACATAACTGAAATGCTAGGCTTGTTTGCATATTGTATATTACTGACAATATTTCTTGTTGAATTAGACGAGTTGAGAATTCTTAGCTCCAATATGGATACTTGAAACTGTTTGCCTGATTTACAAAAAACATAACATGGTTGGAACTCCGGAACCTAC
>NW_019293407.1:26697-65754 GCF_000500325.1 Leptinotarsa decemlineata | reverse complement strand
GACTCTGCTGCTCGTGCTTGTACTTGCAGTGAAAGGTAGCCTAGTTTGCTTGCCTTCACAGCAAACTACACAACTTGATTTGCTTATATCCTGCTCTTCCTGATAAGTTACACCTTCAACTGCTCCTTTTTTCATTTTCACAAGGTCATTTATATTGATATGACCTAATCGTCTGTGCCAAGTGTTACATGAGGTCTGTGTAGCTGCCGCTAACAGCTGCTCTGATTTTTCAATGTTTAATCTGTATCATTTTCCAAGCTAGCTTCACCAACACAAATATTCTGAGAATTGTAAATGTAACATCCATCTTTATTGAAGGATACTCTGTTACTATTTGCGATCATTTTTCTTACTGAAAGCAAATTTGTAGTGAGTGTTGGTATGCACAAAACATTGTTCATTTCTACTTCATGTGTGATTGTTTTCACTCGCGTAGTAAGCTGAAGATCTCCGGAACACAACACTGGAACTTTCGTACGATTAGCGACAATAATTTCTTTTACTTTCATTTCGTAAGATATGTTTGTCAACATGTTCTTGTTTGACACCATGTGAGCACTAGCGCCAGAGTCGACGTACCAGTCGTGAGGTTGACTCCTCACTGGATACAAAGAAGAATATTGAATTAACATTTACTAAAAAATCGTTATTTGTTTTTAAATTATGGTTTACCGGTAAAAGCCATGTGGTTGAAGAACAAAGAGAGAGACAAAAAACAATTGACAATGACATCTGTCATATAATTCAGTTTGAAAAGGTGTGTTTGTTTGTCGATGATAAAACTATGGAACAAAAGAGAACTATGGTGCAAGTGTGATCAGAGACATCTGCTGTTCTGTAAGTAACTCAATGAGAAAACCCAAGAATCAAATATGTTAATTAAGGTAAAGCCCTGCCATAGGGAGATTGGAAGTTTATTAAAAAAGGAAATATTTAAGATGTTATGTATTATATTGATGAAAAACCAGAATTATCATTGGTTTGGAAAACACGTAGATTTTTGTCTATCTAATAAAGCATAGATTTCACTAAGGTGATCAATGTCTGATCTTTTATTAAGGCAGTTATTGGATTGTAATATAAATGACATTTCCAAAAACAATCTTTTATATGTGTTTCTTTCAGTTGATACAATTTTTGTTGAATTGTAGTCCATTTTATGACCTTCTTTAGAAACATGATTACTGAGAGCGCATCTCTCGGGATGTAATCTACTATCACTTTTATGTGAGCTGATTCTGTCTTTGAGTAATCTTGACGTTTGACCAATATATTCCCTACCAAAATTTAAACATGGAATGGAATAGATTGAGATTGAAAGGTAATAGGAGTTCTATCTTTAAGTTTCGACAATAATTCATTATTGGTTGATATGGTTCTGAAAGCTATTTTTACATTTACATTTTTGAAAATTTTGCGTTACTTAGGTGTCATATGACTTGTATATGGTAAATTAGAGAAAATTATAGGAATTGGAGGTGGATCAGCTCCAATTGTGACGTTGTCAGACTGTAAGGGATCCAACTGGTTGTTATTGTTGATTTGAACGTCAATGGTTGACGTAGTAAATAAGATCTTCTTAAGTAGAGGATCTGGGTAAGAGTTATTGGTGAATAATTGGAAAAGTATATTCGAATTTTTGTTATGAAAAGAAGGATCGGAAATCTGCAGAATGTAGTTCTTTATTTGCTTGACCAAGTTAAGTTTCGTCGACTGCTTATGGTATGACCAATAGTTCAAGAACATACTAGAAGTGATAGAGTTACAATACCAATCTATGAGTAGAGTGTTATCTTGACGTAGGCCGTTTTTGCCTGATCATGATTGGCTAAGGTTCTACCTTTGAGAAAGTTATCGAATTGTTTGAAAATATGGTAGTCGGTTGGCAAGAGGTCTCTACAACGTCTCCTGTCATCACACGTGATGATCCGATCAAAAAAAGGATTGTTTTGGTTGCGCAAAAGCGAAGAAGAACAGACCTCGAAACATGACAAATTTTGAGGATCGTTCAAATCATGGTGCTCCAACTTTTCGAGCTTTTTGACCTTTCCAATACGTTTGAANGTATAATAAACTTACTTCTCATTTATTTCACAGTTACTAAAATTTTTAGATAAAGTCCAAGCCTGGGGCAAACTCCTGTCCCTTCCAACTTGTCGCCTACTGGAAATGTTCCAGTGCCCATACTGACTTGAAGATCGACTACAAGTACAATTCTCATGCCATGAGTTCACCGACTCCGCTTTTAAATGTTGCAGTAGCTGTACCCGTACCGGGAATTGTTAAACATATGCAGACCAAACCTATTGCACAATGGTAAGAATTGAAAATGAAACGAATATCGTACTTGAGATTTGCAAGTTCTTGGTAAAGAAATTTGATCTATAATGGAGTTTTAGAATTGAGCTATATTTTTCCAGGACTTTTCTATTCTACGGTCGAGTAATGTGCACAACACAATTTTAAATAATATTTATTGTTTTTTGATCGACGGAGTGTTTTGGTGAATTTTAAGAATATCGACGATATGTTGACCCGTCGGTTCACCGTTTTGTCTCTTGTGAGTCGACGAGATAAGGACTTTATTTTCCTGCTCCAGTTTTTATCATACTCTTTTTTTTGTTTGAAAGGTATCACAGCAGATTAGACCAGTAAAATTAGAAATGAAATTATTGTAGAAAGAAACGCAAATAAGGAAAATGATTCTTGAAAAACAGTAATATATATTTACCCATATTCAACCCATTTATTGACTTAACTTCATATACACATGTGCGAAATATGAAATAATAAAAAAGTGGAGTATGAAATCGTTGGTCCTTTACATTATGCCCAACGGAAACTCGGACGACATATTAAATTTATTATATATCACGTAGTGGTCATTATTGTTAGATAACGGATTCCGTGAAATTAATTTCTTCTCAGATTTCAGCCTATAGTCATGAAAAATATTTTTGTGATGTGTGCTTACTGTACTTTTCAAATGAGTGTAAATTACTCCATCAGTTGAATGATTGTATTCAAATTTCATTGACTACTCCCAATGAACAATTAAAAATTGATGAATATTGTAACACGGTTTCCGATAATATTTTGAAGTTTGAGAATTTTGAAAGACAGTTAGTTACATGCGCCTTTCGTGGTATACGCTTATTTCCAATTCATTCTGAAACCCATACATACATATGAACCATATCCTGTACGCTCTTTTACAAATAAAACATCCATTCACCAGTCTTGTTCTGTTGACACATCGAATGCTCCTTCGACGATACAGCTTCCAAATTTGCTTTGTATCGTTGAACAGATGCTGCCAAAGTATTCGTTTCGAGATTAGAGCATGTTCTAACCGAAATTTGTCATAAATATTTGAATAAGGTTGTACCAATGAAGCCATTAACGGGTTAAAATAACAAGAATTTCTCAGTTCTTATGTATGTGGTATATGTGAGAAGCCTTTCAAATCGGGTGATACCAAAGTTAGAGATCACTGCCATTTAACTTGTAAAAAGAGATGTGAGGCATCTCATTCGGTTCGTAATTTGAACTACAAATTACCAAATTACATTCCAATAATTTTTCATAATTTGAGTGGGCATTGTATGCCACAGCCGACAGGTGGGTTCAAGTGGCTATCCAACGAAGAAATCCTTCAGCTGGATATCATGAATGAATCAGACGATAGCTGTCAAGACTATGTCCTAGAGGTAGATATTCACTATCCTGAAGAGCTGCATGACACACATTCCGATTCACTATTTCTATTCGTGAAACTCCAAAACTCATTCCAAATCTCAATGATAAAAAAACATATTTTATATACAAAAAATTCAAACAAGCAATAAAATGTGATCTGATGGTTATGAGGACTCTAATAATAATAATAATAATGATTTGCCTATCGATGACAACTCTGGCAATGACAACGGACGCTTTGAGTGGACGCATGAGCTAAGAGATAGCCTTATGCATTGCTACGAGAGTGGTGAGCCCGCGCGAAGAGGGTACATGGCGAGATTGCATGCTCTGTGGTGTGAAACACATCCGGNAAGATAACACCTCCATAGCATCCACATTGTTGTGCAGTAATTTATACAGAAATATTATTTCAGGAAATTTTCTGCGTAATTCAAGACTTTCAATATTGAATGTTATGGTAAGAGATTCATATGGAATACCTCTATCAGGATAGATACCATAAGATTTGAAGTAAATAAACTTTAGGAAAAGACGTTAAACTTTTTCAATTAATGTATTATAGCAGTTGTAGAATAGAGACCATAGAACAAACAGAGCCATATTCTAATTTTGACCTTACATAGGCTACATAAAGAGTCAATAGAGCACATATGTTTGAAAAAGATCCACAATTGCGAACTATGAAGTCATAAACTCTCAATGCTTCACTTACTTTCGATCTAATGTGGTTGGAAAAAGACAAATTTTGATCAAAATATACACCAAATCTTTAATTGGGTAACTTTGTGACAGTGAAATGGTATCTACTCAATAATTGTACTCGATGACTGACATTTTCCTACTATAAGACACTACTTTACATTTGGAAGCATTGAGATATAGTTTGTTTACTTCACACCAAGTCTGTACATTTTCTAACTGTCGTTGCAATGTCTAACAGTCTTCGATAGTTTCGACAGGTGAATATATTTTTAAATCATCTGCATAAAATAACTTATTACAATCGACATAATTACTGCGGTCATTAATGAATAATAGGAATAGAAGTGGGCCGAGATTCGACCCTTGGGGTACTCCAGATGAAGGATTGTAATAAAAAGAATCATAGCCGTTATAAGATACAAACTGTTCGCGTTGAAGTATGTAGGATTTAATACTGTTTTTTATAGCTAGCAAAACACCACCACCACTTTCTCGAGATACAACATCTAATTTACGGTCGTTTCTGAACACTGTGTAACTTTCCGAAAAATATTCACTATTGGAGACGTCAGACGATAAATTAGTTTCGCATAAAGCAATAAGATCGAATTTCTCCTGACTCACAGCAGAATACAAAGCTTCACATTTTGAAAGAATTCCGCGAACATTTTGAAAATAGCAAGTGACTCCGTGGATACTGTTGGGCAGTTCCAATTTTTTATTACAATTACAGGAATATTATTGATATATCTCATAATCAGGTTTGATTCGCCAGCCTATATACGTTCATTTAGTTTGTCACGAGTTTTCTTGTACAATTCCTGTTGCTGTGGGGTTTTATCTAGGGATGATCTGATTTTATTCTTGAATTTAGAATTTGCAAGATTTTTTGTATTCCTGATAATATCTTGAACAAGTTTTTCATTTGTGAGACTAATTCTAACAAGCCGTTTTTTTTGCATAATCAAAACAAACGGCCCAGTCGAATAGGTATTATGTTCGGATATGTCAATGTTGGGTTGAACGATTTCAATGATCTCCGACACTTCAGCTCTGTCACAGTTTCTGTCATTCTCTTCTTGTTCATTTTGATCATGTTCGTCCAAGCCAAAAATGATAATATTAGACCGACGCTTGGCGCTTTCTTCTATTTCAGCTACAATTTTCTCAGTATAACAATCCAAATTTACTTGAACAGGATTATTTTTGTGTTGCTTCAAAATTTGAACTTCATCCTTTAATTACTTCAATTCATCGTGAAAGGCACTTAGCTGTCTCAAGATAGCAGGAGCACTTTTCATTGCAGTACGACAATCATTGCATAAAAACATTAATGATCGATTCTGTAGTATGACAGCACGATATTCAGTTTCACCAAGATTGGTACATTTTTTGCTGCCATGCAATGTTATAAGACAACTGTCACAGCAAACAAGTTTATCATCGTCTTTGAATTCATTTTTACAGTAACCACATTTATCCATTTTGGAAGTTCTAAGATAATCAGCACACCGCTGGTTTAAAGTTCAATACAAGTGCGAAAAAAGTGCCAAACAAAAATAATGGGAAGAAATGTTGTTGTGTTTTTTTTATGGTAATAACTGACACCTTATCTACACAATTACAGCAAATGATGGATAAATGATGAAAGAATCAAGTCAAAAACATACTACAAATGTAGAACTCCTTTTTCTGAACACTGTGATGTTTAATTTGGGATTTTAACACAATTTCAAACCACTCAAACACTTTAATAACTGTCACATACCAAACACACTGCTTCATGAGTAGACTCATGGTGAGTGGCTCTGCCGAACTCCAAAGACCTGATTCGGTCTCCAGCGGGGCAGGCACAAATTATATACTTTGCTGTTTCATTGTTAATGAGGTAGTCGGATAGTCAAGTTGCAAGATTCCCACCTTGATACCCACGACAACCCTCCCATATGAGGGTTTTTGCACGTCAGTTACACCTGACGATGCCTTAGATTCAGCCGTGCAGGGCTTTTTCCCTCTGGTTTTGGTGAATCATCACTTGAGCGCAAACGTTTGCTAACCTGTTCATGGGGGGTTTGTTCCCCCACCTGAGATAGATTCTGCGTACGCCGCTCAAGAATTTGGTGAAAGGCAGTTTTATAAGGTACCCCGCTATTGAGGAGACAATTCAGTCGTTTCCTGGCTGCACCACCAAATCTTTTTTTTTTAAGTTCAGTTATTGGATCAGCAGTTGGGGAGTTGAGAAGGTCTCGCTCCTAAACTAAATTTACAGGGAGGTCAATTGGAGTCGTAAACTCGACATCCATCTCCTCTGTAGATTCGCTCCTGAACTAAATTTACAGGGAGGTCAGTTGGAGTCGTAAACTCGACATCCATCTCCTCTGTAGACTCGCTCCTAAGTTTACAGGAAGGTCAGTTGGAGTTCTACGCTCGACATCCATCTCTTCTATTCCCGGATCTCAAGAATCAGAGGAGTCTACTTGGAGGAGTGTGAAACAACAGCCTTGAGTTTTCTCATTGCTTCCCGGAAATAGGATTTCGATCAGAAGTTGTAAGGTTTAGTGCATTAACCACTAGGTTAAGATCCTGCACTTTGTTATATTTCCTAGTAAAGCCATCGTTGCAAATGGTAGGAAATTTCAGAACATTGACGCTCTGATTTCTTTATCCAGTTACAATTTATGTTAAATAGCAATAATTCAGTATTTTCAATAATTCATTTCAAGGGTAGGGATGCAAAACCCTATTAAAACTCCCAAGTTAACCGTATTCCTTGTTTTATTGCCATTCTTGAAGTGTCTGCTATCCCAGTATAACTGAGTTGGTCTACAGTGACAAGTGTTGAAAAGGGGTACAAAATTTTTGTGAATTCCTTTAGATGGCGTCCGAATGAGAGCATTCAATTTGGTAACGTTTTTCAGCACTCATAATTGGATTTCTAAAAATAAAAAAATCAAGAACCGACTTGCACCTTTGCCTCCGCAAATCAGGAGCTAGTCATTTCAACTGGGTACATGAACCGCTTTCTTACTCTCGATCAAGATAGAAGAAAGGAAACTCTACAAACTATTCAACTATCATCGATCCACGAATTTTTGTCTTTGGAAAATCCAATCCATTTCACCAGAACTTTTCCATGTTTTCTCTTCAAAATTTTTTTCGCCAAATAAACGACTGGTTGTTTCTGTTTTATTCACTTCATTTCATAAAAACAAACTTTTTTTGGTTTTTCATACATGTCTTCAAGCTCATGATTGCTGGCAATGCGCTATTCACTTAAGCGATTTTAAAAAGTTCAGTTGTGAAATTTGCTGTACAGCCTTCATCGAATATGATTTGGTATTTGCTGATTCGAACCACATCGCCTACTGTGAAATTAGCCTTTTCATATTTCGTGATTTTTTTGACGTGCTCGTACATGTCTTGTTTCATGTATTTTGTATGAGGGAGGATGATTGCCCAATCATTCTCCCTCATACAAACAGAGGTTCACGTCTCCACTTTAACACCGCCACCGCCATTAACAAGTGAAATAAAAGCCAAAAGAACAAGATCACTATTACAGAAAAAACAAAGGACTTCAACATAAACAACGAAGAAAAATGTCAAAAATTATTTTATTTCAACAATGCAGCCTAGCTCAAATATAAGAAATTAAATTGAAAAAATCCTCCACCGAGGACGAAACGTCTTTACATACATCAAAAAGGAAAAACTTTCATTCAACAAGAATCCAAACCCAAGAAACCCCTCTCCAAAAAATATACTAACGCAAATGGCTGGCTGAGCACGACACGAAGACAAAGCCTGCCAGAAACATAAAAATAATCATTTACAACTTTTTACTACAACACTTTCCATCTCAATCTTTCTCTTTTTTGGAGATCACGGTATTGGCGCCATCTACTTTTCATTTCCATCGTCCTCCAATGATAACTCTATAAGGTTGACTGACTATAAATCTTTAGACAATGACTGAAGCCTGATTCTGTCTAATATGTCATCCATCAACCTACTCAATTCAGAAGACTTTTGACATTTTGAGGTTCAAACAGCCACATTTCATCTATTTTATTTGTTGTAGATCTTTCATGTGAATTAGATCGATAGTGGATCAATGGATCGCCAGTTATTTACGGTGAATAGTCCATTGATGGCTGTCTTTTAACTTTCGCCTGTTCATTATGTGGTCTTTATGTGGTGTTACTTTTGTTAGGGTCGGGCAATGACGTAGTGACCGAGTTCCATTTCTGGTCTGAATTTCTCCAATTTGCCGTGGGGTTTGAATGGTTCATCTCATCTTCTACGGATGGGTTCATCGTGGATTCGGTAATCACTGGGAAGGAACTCCTATACTCGGGGTTTCCACTGGATTTCCATGAGGGACCATTTTTCTGCCATGTCTGTGTCAGGTATGGTTTGCCCTAATCGGCCCTACATGAAACAATATAAACCAAAACTCCAGTAAGTTCTTTAAATCACAATCGACTTGAAATCACTTAAATTCAATGAAATGTGAGTCAAATGGCANTTAATGTTCATTTCCCCTTTTTTTATGTTTTGGGTGTATTTCAATACAAAAAATGTAGAAATTTATAAAACTTATACAACATTTTGTTTGGTTATTGCTTATGTTTTCTTCTACTCCCATGGATATTTGTATACAACTGGAACTCTATGCATTTTCGAAACTTTTCTTCTCCTGTTTTTTTTGCAACCAGTAATTAATGAAAATGTACTGGGAACCGTGAAGTCAAAAAGAAACATTAATACCCATGATGTATTCAATCGAAGAGACACTTGATATCGTACTGCAGCTTTCAAGGAATCTTATGAATATGATATTTTGCACTGGTCAATTCCCAGCCCAATTCGGATACTTGAAGGCTATCCCCATACATACATGTAATCATGCAGATAGTGAAAATTTCCGACCAATTAGTATAATTTATTAAGTATCTAAAAATATGGAAATAATTTGAAGAAGTGGTACCGAGATATTTTGGACCGAACAACTATTTCAGTAACAACCAGTTTGGATTTTCAAAAATTTTGTCAACTGCTCAAGATTTGATGAATATTGTCAAAGAATTGATTGAGAGATGTGAGGAGAAAAAGCACTCTGCTTACCTTGTGCTACCTTTCCGGCTGTTGATTGTGTCTTTCAAAAATGACAAAATCTTCGCTCCTTGAATTTATAATATAATCACTATTTGCAAAAATATTCCTCCATTGTTTTTGTATGTTTTATTTATTTATGTATACATACATCAAGTTCAATATTTGATTTCATGAAATTTATATTTTTATCATTTTCAAATAATGTTTGGTCTTATAATAAACTGTACTTAATTTTTTTGTCATATATGTAACTTACATAATATGATCAAATTTACCTATGTGTACATCAGTAATGAAGTAAATTTTATTATTTCACTCATCTTCAACTACTGAGTGATATAGTGTGCAAACTGTAGATTATTTTCAATATTCAGTTATGTGTATTGCATTTATACATTCAACTTTCAATTGTTTGCAGCTCTGCTGAAACCAACAGAGTAATATGGAAGTTCACAGAACTCTCACAACATTCTGAAAATCATGGTGTTGGATCCGTTGCAGCGAGATTCGATTTAGAAAATGGTCCTGGTGCACCACAAACAGTATCTACACAGTTTAATTGCGAAGGAACCACTTTGTCTGGAATCGATTTTCAGTTAATTGGACCAGGATATAGGTTATCTTTGGTGAAGAGACGATTTATTTCTGGCAAGTACATCTGTGACGGAGACCAGAAATTCAGTTCAGGAACAGGGACGCCATCCACTGTGTCGACGGTATCATCTATTGGTGATCTCAATTGCTAGCATTCCTACATATCCCCTTTGCAATACCCTTTCTGTTTCTTATACATTTATAATTCATCAGTTTTCATTTATGACTATTCCCATGTTACATATAGCCTATATATTAACATAGTTTATGAAAGCTATTTTATATTCAAATAAAGAGTTGGAGCACCTTTCTACATATTTAATGAAGTTTGCAAATGAAGAAACACGTTTGTGTCCGTTATAAAGAATCTTCTTTCATGAATCGAGCAACAGATTAATGTTTTCCAATTTCCACCCAAAAAGTGTAATGGATTTTTTAAGAAAATATGTTTGCTATTTCAACGTCCCTAACTATGTTCAATACCCTAGAAGTGTTACTTGAAGAAAATTTTTGTAATTCAAACATCTTTCACACTGGGAACATTTCTTTGACTACCATCCTTGTGATGCCGCTCATATTTGGGAAAAGTATGAACAATAAATGACCCATTACTTTGGTTATCGTCCATGTGAGGGCGCATCACAATTTTTTCAGCAGACTCTTGTTTTGAATTCTTGAAACTTTTCATTAACAGAATTTATAATAGTGATAAGACTAAATTATTGTCCACATTTTTCTGATGTCTAAAATTGAAAATATGAGTTGATAAAGGAAAATAATTTAATTGACCATTCAGTCATATAAATCTGATTAATCAATCTTGTATCTTTTGATCTTAACATGCAAGAGGAGACACCTACCCGCATAATTTAGCACAGTAGTTCAGTTATTGACTATATTTGTAGTAACTTAGATAACAAAGAGGTTCATTGTTCAATAGAAACTTCTGGTTTCTTTGACAGCGAAATGGTTAATGTTACTATAACGATTGACTCAGTTGAAGAAAAACTAGAAAATTCAAGCATGGACGACTGACTCTGCAAACCCTCAGATTTTTGATAGATTCTACCAAAGATGTCTTCATACTAACTGTAATTATATTATAAAATATTGGAAGTGAAAAGCATTGGATTAAATGTCATACAGGTTCCCTCCAGGAATCTGCGTCCTCTTAACTATATAAAAAGATTTAAGGACGATAAACTCATTCATAACCTTGTTGAAAGTTTTATATATAGGTATATATAAAAGTAATTAAACATGCAAATATTATTCACTATGATAGGCAAGCAATGAACCGTGTGGTCCATGATTACTGATTTGAGGGGAAACAAAAAAAAAGTTGATATATCAATAAATGCAGACAAACTGAATAATTATCATTGCACTATTGCAGAAGAATCAACAAAAAGCATACCATTTCCCTATAATCTCCACTAACTCATTTAAACAATATTGTAATTCAATATTACTTTCTACAGATGTGAGCTAGGAGAAGTGATTTATTCTTTTAAAATAGAAAGACAACCAGCTGAAACGAAACCTCAGTTGAAATGTTTCATCTTTCCTGATGCCATATTGAATTAACTAGCGTTTGTAGTAGACTTATCCTTTAAGTCTGTGGAACAAAGAACAAGTAGTACCAGAGAATTCTCACAGTGATCCTCAGATCTTCAAGAAACAAGAACCCAAAGCAACCCAACTAAAAGTACAGTCTCTTCAACGCTGAGGAAACACGTGTAAGTTGAAAGCCTCTACTCATCCACAGTGGAGCACTAGCTTTATGAAGTAGGATTTCATCCTCTACAACCAAAGAAAGCACCACAAAACGCAACAAGAGGAAAACAACTCACAAAAACTCCGTCTCGAGAGTCCTGTGGATTAGGAACACCCAGTAAAGCCCCTGACAGCGAATTTCAAGACAACCCCAATCATCAAACCCTGTTGGATCCTCCTGTGGATAGGAACACTCAGTGAAGCCCCTGGCAGAAGATTCCAATGCCCCATCGCGAGTGTAAGTGACTTTGTTTCATCATATCAACTAATTGTATTCAAAGTTCTCTTATCCATTCCATTTCCACTCAATTTTACCCAAACCAAAAGTTCTTCATACAGCTAAAGGAAACTAAAAAAAAATCTTCATACCGCTGAAGAGAAAGAGTTCACAACATTCAAAACTTTCATTCAACTGAAAAATAACAATGGCAAATGCAAACACAAACAATCAGAAATCAAACCATACAAACTATCTGAATTTTTTTCATTAATTCCTGATTATGATGCGTACTACTTACTACATACTACATTTTTGAATGCATGTGAGCAAGCTTTACAAGTAGCTACAGATTATCAAATGTCTTCTCATAACTCATTTCAAAAATCGATGAAAAAATAAAGCAGCAATTCTAGTAAATTCTCAAAATCCTAAAACCTACACCGCAATACAAAATGTATTCAATACTCATTTTCGTGATTCTTGTGATATAACTTCACTCATTCAAGGTATTGCTTTCCATTCACACATACAAAACCACAATGCAAAAATGATATTGTGTATAAATAAATCCACTCCTACACCAGAACAAAAAGACGCACAAATTACTTTAATAAATAAAATGTCATCAAACACCTCACTTACAGGTAGGTCTAGAACCTCGAATTGGACAAATAATACATGCAAACAATCCCAAAAATATGGCAGAAGCAGCACAATGCATTGAAAGAGAAATCCAACTCTCTTACTTCGAATCTTGAAAAATTTCAAAATCCAACACAAGTTTCAATCAAAAACCGAGACCAAACTCGAACTTCAGGTCGCCAACTCCAAACCAATCTAGTCGATTTCAAAAACAACCACAACAATCAAATTCACAAAATCAAACACATTTCCAGCCA
Organism: Leptinotarsa decemlineata; assembly: GCF_000500325.1. Classification (NCBI taxonomy): domain Eukaryota; kingdom Metazoa; phylum Arthropoda; class Insecta; order Coleoptera; family Chrysomelidae; genus Leptinotarsa; species Leptinotarsa decemlineata. Next base: position 52,743 of record NW_019293407.1, on the reverse strand, counting down.
CTTCCAAATTTTCAAAATTAGAATCGATTCAATTTTCAAATACGTTCCCAAACAAATTCCAATTTTTCAATTTCACCTCAAAGACAACCAAATTTTCAACAAATAAGACAATACGAATTACCAACAACAAAGAAATCCTGTAATACAAGCTAACCCAAATTGTTAAAAACCCAATAGGTACTTAAAAAACACATTTTATGAACCCAAACTATGAATCTGAAAATCAATATTCTTACAATCACCCAATTACGACAACTTTAATTATACCGCTAATGAAGAACTTTTTCATAAGCATTATGAATAAGAACCATATTATGAAACAGAATATTATTCATATCCAGAATATAATACATTTAATTTCGAATCGCAAGATTTCGACGACGCAAATTTTTCACAAATGACCTCGAACCAATTAACAATTATGTAGCCGAAAACAATGATTATTATCAGGATTGAACCTACCTTTATGCATCTTTTCAGATTTTATCAGATATTATCAGGATTTTCAAATCGACAATCTTTCCCCCTATCAGAGAAACCCCAGTCAGCAAAACACTCGATACTACGAACAAAGAAACATCAAAAGAAATGATTACTCAGAAATTCCTCATTTAAATGCAAGATTACACACAGTCAGTCCAAACAATTTTCACTATATCTGTGACATAGCACAAACCTTCAAATTATTAATTGATACAGGAGCTAGTATCTCAATTTTGATCCCATTCAAGAACAAAACGAAAACCAAGAATCCAAATTACAAAAATCTCAATTCACACAGAAATTCTCACCCCTAACCTGGCAATTGAACAAAAAACCAGAAAACAAAAATAAAAAATCAGATTATGAAGTTAAATTTAATACTCAAACTTCAACCGCAGATATTAATGATATTTTTGAATATAATCCAGATAATTACTTCTTTGGTTGATAGATAGATACATTTATTTCAACAGAGTATTTTATAATCATTCACAGGAGTGGCAGAATATTTTTGTCCTGAGAAATACGTCAAAAGGAAAATTGTAAAAATATCAAATATGTGTACATATAAATCTAAAAATGAATGAATATCTTCAAGTTTCAAGCACGATTACAAACATTTTAAAATGTGCGTCATATTGTGCATGATTACTGAAAGTATAGATAATTTCTATAAATACATGGCGCAATTTTGAATAAAATTTGGTTCATAAATTTCTACAGGCCAGAAAACATTCATCAGTACTGTAGGGCTCTAGATTACATAAGAATTTTCTTACAGATTTCACAAATCTGTTAGCAACGACGATATTTTTTATGTTTTTCGGAAGATTATTATAAAATTTCATTTTTAGTATAGATAGTGCAACGTTCATATAGGGATTTTGCATGGATGGGATATGAGAAGTCTTTTTTTCGTCTTGTCTCATAAATATCCGTTTTGCGATGTATGTCAAAATGGTCTGGATGATTGATGATAAATTTTATTGATTCATAGATCTAGATTGTTGACACAGTAAGTAGTTTGTTGATCTTAAAGGCTCCTCTGCGGGATCTCTTGTATTCATATTGAAGATTATTCTGATAATTTTTTTTGACATAGGAAAACTCTATTGAACCCATGGCATGAGCCCCAGATGATTATCCCTAATAAAAGTTGTTTAGTTTACATGGACTACATAATTATCTATTCAGTAACATTCCATGACCATATTTCCAGATAACAGTAATATTTAAACGTTTAAAAAAGCAATCCTCAAAATTCATCCTTGTAGATGTGAATGCCTAAAAAAAAGGAAGTAGCATACTTAGGACATATTATAACTGATCAATGAATGAAACCAAACAACGATTAAATCTAAGCTATAAGGTATGAGACCCAAATTCAGACACTGTCCTAAATTCCGACACATTTCTGTTTATACGACTGAAATAGGAAATTTACAAAATATAGATACATGTTAAGACATCTGATGATGAAATCCCACATTAATTAATTAGGTCAAGATTCGTTTTCTACCTTACCGACACTATCACAATCAGGACGTAACCTTAAAGTTGGATAGTGACTGAAAGTTGTGTGTTGTGTTCATTTGTAAAGTATTTCCAATAAGGTTAGCAGATTTCGACTATAAGTTTCTTAGCCACAAGTCACTACTAAATGAGTAAATCTGAATAAACTTCATGGGGTTGAATATAAAGTCTTCAAATTTTAATATAAATAGGGTTTACTGTTAGTATAATTACCGCATTGAAAAATTTAAATAGTGTCGGAATTAGGTACAAGTAAATTCGTTTGTTTCCCAATTCAGACAATGGGTGTCGGAAATGGGTACATCTGATATTTGGTAGATATAGTAGATTGGTAGATATTCGCATCAAATAACGTAAGTATATACCGTTATGTATAGCAGAGTTCCTTTTAGAAATCATATCCAAATTCCGACAAAGGTGTCGGAGTTCGGAACTTCAACTGTCTGAATTATGTTCGGTTTATGTAAACGAGTATCCTTCATTATTTTCACGTTAAGATATAATCATTTATCATTGTTTTTGCTTTGATTGCAGAATGTCGACAAAAGAAACCTTAAAAATGGCAAAGACGATCTAAGATGTGCTTTGGATTCCATAAAAAATTTCACACCTTGTTGAGCTGCAGCCAAACAATATAATGTCCCAAGAACTACGCTAATTGGAACTACGCTAATTTGATTGAATACGTTAATTCAACACGGATTAATCTGCTTTTTTTGTCGTCAAAAGACAGTAAGATACTTGTAAAGAAAGGAAGTAAGTCACTTCATGATAGATCTGGTGATGACAAGGAATGTCTAACTGTTCTTGTGACTGGTACCAACACCAAAGCATGTTGTGTCACAGGTGCCCTTAAGTTGGGGTATTGGTAAGTCAACCAGTGGATGGATGACCTGAGAATCTTTTTTCGAATTTATAACCAACATTTTTTATTCATGACTCATCAGAAAGCAATCAGTTTCCAGTAATATTATACTTGGATGGGCATAAATCACATGTTACCTTTCCTTTGACAAAATTTTGCAGAAAAAAACAAATAATCATGATAAGACTGTTACCGAATTCTACACATATACTACAACCACTGGATGTCGGATTGTTCAAAACTTTAAAAATGAAATGGAAAAGTGAAGTTTAAAATTTAAAAACACAAAATAATTATAAACATTTGGGTGAATATAGCTTTGCTCCTGTTCTTCAAAATGCCCTGAAATCGGTTACAAATTTGGAAAATATTTTCAAAAATTCTTTCAGAGTATGTGGTCTTTTTCCTTTCAATGGTGATAATATTGATTATCACAAACTTCTTACTCAAAATAATAATGAATTAGACAAAACAAAAAAAAGCAGTAAATACTGAAATAGAGAGCCATTTGCGATATCTTGAGTCTTGTGTACAGCCAGATTTTCTGAATAAATGCTACGGGTTGATGGGTGCAGATTGGACAGGTAATATTGAAGATATGAGTTTATATGACATTTGGTACAGAATGTACCAAAAATCGGGATTATCCTAAGACAAAGAGAAACAATCAAACATTGCAATAGAGATACAAGAAGGCCTAATTCTAGAAGATGGATGGAAGAATTTAGTTCAAGTTGAATCTGATGACGTACCTGCAGACATTTTTGAAATAGAACCCACACTTGAAAGTATTGAAACCGCAGTAGACGTTATTAAAGGTTCCAAAGAAGAACCTGATAAAGAAAATATACCAGAAAAGGAGAAAAGCATTAACGAAATAGTTGAGGAAGAAAATGGTGGAAATAGAGAAACTATTGTGTCAGGAAAGAGTATAGAAGGAATACTGCAAAATATTGAAATGACCACAGAAAAACGAACCGATAACGTTGAAGGCAAACAATCAAGAGGGGAATTAATCATTGAAGCAGAAATTGGGGATAGTCGCAGTAATACTGAACATTCTCGAGTACTACCAGGAGTGGTTATATCATCTCCATTCAAAAACTCTCTATTCTGGCCTGAACCAACCAAAAAAGTGAACAAGAGAAACAGTAGGGTTGAAGTTCCTTCTGTAGGCACCTCCGATGCTTGGAGAGAATATTTCTTGAAGAAAGAGGACGAGCAGAAAAAATCAATTCAAGGAAGAGAGAATAGAAAGAGAAAAAGAGAAGAAAACAAAAAATTGCGCCAAGAAAAAATAAAGAAACCCAGAGAAAAATCAATACGAATAAAATAAAGGAAAGAACACATCAGAAGAAGAAAAGAGGTCAGATAGTGAAGAAGACTTATCTCAGGGTCACAAAGAAACGGGAAATGACCGAGTTGCCAAAGAAGGTGAGAAATAATTTTCATGGAGTACTCAAGTAGCATAGTTTTACTATATAAGAACTATTGTAGGTAATACAGAAGCGGGACCCTCAATAGATGATGAAATGAAAATTGGTGATTTTGTAATTGTCAACTATTTTGACGACGATTATCTGGCACAAATCACAAATAAAAACACTGAAAATGGTTGGCTAATGCAATGGCTATGGCTGGTGGATAGTGGAAGTGGTCAAATACCAAAGATGAAATTTGGTATGATCATCATGAAATTGTCAAGAAGATCAAGACTCCTGTTGAAATTACTAAAAGAGGATTTTATGCAGTTGAAGAAATAATGTACCATATATGATGTCAGAATGCGTTTGTGTTATTTTTGCATTAAACTTTCAATGATGGGTAGTTCTTGTTTTCTGTCGGAATAATGTTTCTCAAATGTCTCAATTAGGTTCACTGACCTGTCTGATTTTGAAACAAACTTTTCTCCTACTGTCGGAATTAGGTGTTATTGGGGTGGTTATAATAAAATGTGAATAAAATTATTGTAGACAGAGTTTTATTATAAATAAATGCTCAGATCTCCTTAGAAATGATTATTAAATCCAGAAACTTTCTTATTAGTCAGTGGGTCATTGTAAAAAAAGTATCCAATTCAATTGTATTTATGGCTCAGTATTTTGCATATAATGGCTACCACATAAGAGGTAGATATATGATATGGCGGACTATTTAAGATAAATAATCTTACGGTACATTATCTGCATGTCTCCAACGGTATAGGCAGCGCACGCCAAAATAGCTCTCAGGAAGCAAGAATTTTTCTGGCTTACTTAATACTTATCGTTATATTATGACCAAAATTACACAAAACCTTTGTAAATTGTAGCCTAAATGTTATTCTGAGTTTCATCTAAATCCGTTCAGGCGTGAAAGAGTCACAAACATACATCCATCCTCGCAAACTTTCACATTTATATTAGTATGGATAGATATATCATAGATTTGAAACAGATGTTTTAAATAGAGATTTTAAAAAGGTAGATTTAAATAACCATATATCATATGGTTATCATATATGCAGATGCAACTACTACCCCTATGTTCATCACAGTTTGTCCTACAATCAATAAACAATACTATTGTGGTATTTTATCATGAAGAAGGATATGCAAAAATATCGGACGACCATTGGACCCTACTGGTATGTAAATACTTAACCCCCGTAAGAAATGCATTAGATCATAATCAAAACATATTAAATGAAATGATCCTAGTTTCGAAATAGATAATCCAAGAATGTCATATTTTCACGGTGTTGTCAAGGAACATACAAGTATGCTGAATCAAATTTCGAATTCTCCTGATTCAAAGTATTCTCACGCAAAAATAGGTACCAAAGAATTCTCAGTGGCAAGACAAAGATGCGATTTAGGACAAAAACGTGGCTTAATTAACGGTATAAAAAGCCTCTGGAAAGTCATATCAGGTAACCTTGATTCATCAGATGATGACTATTTCACAAACTTGATAAATCAATTATATAATGATGAAAACCAAATCGAGAATTTATCAAAGAACCAAATCTCAGTAACAAATTCTGTAATTTAACATTTCAATGAAACTATTCAAAAATTGCAAGTTGATAAAGATATTAAAAATATTGAAAAATCAATATATTTCTGACAATTTACAGGTAGTAGAAGCAAAATATAAAACGATTGAAATATGCGAGTGTGGAAAGTTATCTCTTTTTAAAAGATTATCCACATGTAATTTTGGAGTTAATCACTTTCACAAGATTAAGTATAATCCACCCATCAATTATAAGACCTAACGACTTGGTCAATTCTCTTCAAGAAGTCTCAGTATTGCAAAACAATTATCTGCCTTTGCAACCAAAATTTAGCTCAATTCTTGAAATAGTAGAAGTTGCAGCTTTCCAAACTGATTCAAAAGTTGTATATATTGTGAAAATACCTCTCGTAGAACACTAAATTTACAAAGTATACCGACCTTATCCAATCCCTGTACTGGATAACAGAACTGGATTACATCATATCCTAGCTACTAATGTAATTTATATAGAAAAAGATGCTGGCTCACTGTCATACGTAATTATCATTGATTATAAAAAATGTAAACCACTTTTATATGATGATAAAATTTGTGAAAGATTGTTACCATATCCAATTGAAAATAATGCTATCTGTGAAGCCAGAATATTTCGACATTCAGAAGAATTACCTAAAGTATGTAAAACAAGTCTTTGCAGATTATAATGCATACGAAATTGATTTTAATACATGGCTACTATTAGTTTCAGACCCATTACCAATTACTTTGAATTGTTATTAAGAATCAAAAACGAAAATAATAAAAACAAACTCAATTTTCAAAATGAATGAATATTGTAATGCATTAATTGACAGCACAAGAGTTCACGTTGTTATGCTTTACATACCTCAAAATTACTTTTAAAATTTTATTGATCATATTATATTGTTTCTGTGGATGTAGAAATAAGAAAAATGTGAAAATTGTTATTGACATCAAGAAATGATGGACCACCACCTCCAGCACTAAGCAATTGAAACAGATTCAAAGCTATAAGCAGATTCTTCCCAAGAAGAAGACCTAGTTAGCAAATTGGAGAAGAAGTCGAAGAAGATATCACACTTAATCCAAACTTATCCAAAAGTGATGCCTGAAAAGTTGCTGTCCAATATAACATCAAATTCTCCATAAAAAGTGGAGTTATATGAAATAGCACAATGGCTCATTGTCTAGTACTACGTCGTAAGAACTACGCAGTTCCAATTTGACTTCCACTCAACCTGCAATTCAGCATTATTACAGACCTTGCAGACACAAGAGCCTCGTCATTCATTTGGCCAAGCAAGTGTTTTAAGTCAACTAGCTTATAATGTATTTTGGTATTTTGTAATAATAAAAGTATTTTTTTAATAACTATATTTGAAGAACTCAAATATAACATGTATGTCAACTTGAGGACTTGATTACAGTTGATGATGTCAACCTGGTTGGGACAGTATTGTGCAGTTTTGCCACTCAGCAAAGAAATTTTTACAAAATAAAATGAATCAAAATTGTCTCATCCGCCAGTTGTTTTCCAAGTTTCATATGAATATACGATTAAAAGTAACAAATAGGCGAAACTACAGAACGAAAGACAATCATAAAAAATTTTGAAAATTATGCAAACTGGAAAAAATGTAAATGGAGTTCACCAAGTAGTAAAACAATTCAGAAATTTATTCAGAGAAATATATATTTGCAGGTAATAGCTCAAATATAAAACATAAATCAAAATGAATTCTCCCATTTCAGCAAATGAATAATTTTGTTTTGTGTAACCATATTGAAAAAAACCCACATGAATCTGCATGGAGCATAATTGCTTTCAGTTTAATAACTGTTTTCATAGATAGCACGAGGCCACTTCAATAGGAAATTCACTGTCTACCTTCGTGGCAAATATACTTATGTGAACTAGAGAAAGAGAGGATTTGAATTAACTTTCGGTAATAAACTGGGACAGTCAGTATCACCATTGAGAGTTTTGAACATGAGCAATGATTTAAGTATGAAGCGACAATCTTCTAAAGATAACAAGTCCAAAGCAGATAATGTATTCTGATGATTGACTAAGTTCTCATTTTGAAGGACATGTGTCTGGCAGTTAGGGGATTACTTTGCATAGTAACAATTGAATGAGGAACGTACAAAAGAGCAGCATAATGATTTCACTGTTTCACAAGAATCACAAACCAAGCATTTTATTTCCATAAGATGAAATTTTATCGAAGTAACTCTTGAAGTTGAGCTCATGATTCATAATTACATCGAAATCCCTAATATGAAAGTTTGAAATATTATAGTTAAAGGACACATTCGAAATCCCTAATATGAAAGTTTGAAATATTATAGTTAAAAGACACATTCTCAGAGCGTGAAATTGAAAACAAAATTGAAACCGTCCAGTCATCAATGTCACCTTTTAGAATACGGCTGTCGCGACATCTTATACAGGAAGATGGGAAGAGTTAACATTATAATAAGTAAATCAGGTAAGTCAATAACGAATAAGTTGAATAATAAATGTCCACATTGTGAACCTTGTGGGACGCCCGAGTGAACAGGAATTTCATCTGATATGTATTTATTGACCCTGACTCTGATTTCTCCCAGTGAGAAAACTCACAAGTCAAGCAGCTATACCACCTACGAATCCTAAAGGCTTAAGTTCTTCTGTAAGAAGTTTATGATTTGCTCTATTGAATGCTTTGAAATATTGTGTAAATACAGTTAACTTGTTTGTCATTTTCTAAGGCATTCGCCAAGCTTGTTACGGTTATTCTATATAAACCGAGATACATGAGTCACACATTAATCTGTTCATTCTCCATATGAGGAAATGTGGCACGATTCTGAAACTGCAAGAAACAATGTCTTACCACAAAAATTTCATTATTTTGGTGTAGAGGAATATATAATGAATGATTTGAATTCTATCTCGAAAGCGAGTGTCTTAAATCATTTGAGCGGGTAATTGCCATTTCTCTTGGGTAAAATACTATATACTTTTTCTATATGAGGAATATTCCAAAATAAGATTAATTTGTGAAGGATGCCCTGAATGAGAGTATCATCAATAAATATCAAAACAAAAAGCAATCAAAAAAAGCTTGCGAAAATTTTTCCTATTTTTGGTATTATTCGATACAAAAAAGTTTGATTAGGTGAAAAAAATAAAAAAGCGCCGTCGGTGAACTCATGCCAAATGGTATACAAGCACATAACTCTACCTCTACACCAAGAAAACCCTTATATTGTGATGTAAAGCTGACTTTTCATTTTGTTATCAAGTGACTATTTTTTGAAAGATATCAGTTTCTTCACATTACAAACTTATGGTGAAGTATATACTCGTTTCACTTTCCGAGTCCATGTTTTTATTATTGTTTTTTGGTAGAAACCATTTATTTGAAAACGAACTGCCAGTTCAATGTTTGATATTTGAAAACGTATCTTGGTCAACTGTGATTGACTTGAAGGTGTGAGGTATGGATCATTTTGCCCAATTAGTTGCATACTTTGATGATAATGAATTATTCTTATCAATGGCTATCGATCTCAAATCGATTATTCTTTTTAACAATGGTTTTTATATTTAAAATAACCAAAGGTGTCCAACCAACATATTTTAACGAATTTTTTGTTTTTCAATAATCAAATACATGAACACGAGACATCTTATGCTAATTTTCATATATATGTAGAACTCGCACTGGTGACGGTATAAAAAACTTATTTTACAAGAGACTACAGGAATTTAACAATTTACCAAATGCCATTAAAGAGGCCAAAATACTGTAAGAGAGTTTAAAAGTAAATTATTGGAATATCCGTTAGTTAGTTGGAAAATATGTACATGTATGAATATCATATAACATGTATTTGTGTGTTACTATATCAATATTTGTTTTCAATATTGGTTTTTATCAATTGTGTATCTTTTGTATTATTATCTTTTCATTTATTTCATCTTTATTATCGTTATTATCTATATACAGATTTGAAAGTTATTAATATTTTTGGCAGTGTATATGCCACACTGGGACCAATTCAAATATATTCTGCTCTTATGGTAAATAGCTGAAACTGTAAAGATGAGTTCGAGGCGAGTGTACCAACATTAAAAAAATTTATAAAAATCGGACGTACGTAGCTCGCGAAATTTCAACATTCACCTTATATCGGATTCAAGTACTTGAAAATTAGTCTAACTCTTGAAAAAAATATCGAATGTACGTAGCCCGTGAAGTTTTAACAATCACCTTATATCAGATTCAAGTCCGTGAAAAGTAGTCTAACTCATCTTTTGCTTTCAATTTACATCTGCTCATGAACAGATTATCTATGAAGAGGGACAGTGGGTTTCCCATTGCCGTGCCTTCGTGCTGTCTGTAGAAACAATTGTTGAACTGGAAGTAGTCTTCGAATTACTCTCGAGAGACCATTGACCCCCTCACAAGATTCTTCAAATATTCAATAGTTTTCGGTATAGCGACACTTGGAAACAGCGAGGATATATTAAATTATACTAAAATCTTTCCATCTTGCAATTTTATGTTCTCAAATTTCTCCACGAATTCATGTGGAACTGAACCCAATTGTGGGATTGAAAGAGTTTCAAACTGAATAGTTGGACAATTTTGTGACAAGAAATGAAGCAACATCTTCAAATCTGATTCCCAAAATTTACCAACTTACAATTCTCACGCTCACTCATCGATACTGACAGAAAAATAAAACGAATAATTTGTTGGTGGAAAGTTTCACCAGATCTTCCACTTATGACAAAACGATCTACGAAACCTATAATCTTCCATACTATACAGAAGATAACGACACAATATCCCATAGTTTGAAGTGCTTTATTTGGGAAGGAATAGTATAAGTTGTGAGGGTTTTCAGAAATGATTAAGAGGCTGTGGCCAAATGCAGATTATATTTACACAGATGGATAAAAAATATCAGAGATAACAGGCTCCGCGTTCTATCATTCAAACACCAAGTATTTTGAAATGTGTATACTTCCGAGTGAAACATTCATCTGCATTGCAGAATTAAAAGCCATACTTTCGGCAATGCAATATATTTTGACACAAAACTACTTTCAGTCAATAATTTTCACTGTTAGCACGGGTGCCTTGGATCGGCTGAAAAATTTTAGAATTCTTGATCAATTTTCTGAATTGAAAATAGAAATCGCCAGAGCCCATAAACTATTTCTCTTACGGAATAGGAAGGTATCTATAATTTGAATAAAAGACCAGTCCGGATTAATTCTGGTTGATTTTGTCAAATTTCTGAAACTCTTGCTATCCAGGTATTGAATGTTTTTGGGCAAAGCCTAGAGCGATGCCAATGACAGGTTCTGGTTGAATGAAATCACTTGCAGATCCCTCCCTTGCAAGGCAGTCAGCAGTATCATTATCTTCCAGACCAGGAATTCAGACCAGATACAATTTGTTGCGTCTTCCTAATAAGAAGAGATTTTTTGGAAGTTCGATACCAACTTGGTACTCATCTTTTAAGAATGATAATTACAGAACACAATAAAATGTATGAAAAATTGCTAAAGTTTCTTGTAGAGTTATAAACTATTTTATAACTTGCTCAGAAAATGACACAGTGTATCGAAGCAGCTGTTATCATTGAATGTTAGTGTTGTGTAAATTGTGAAGTATTATTTTCACCAAATCCATCAAATTAAAATGAACTTACACATACTAGAAGGTGAACCTGTGGAACACTAGAATCATCGAGTATTTTTCGGAAGTTCTTAGATACAGCTCAGAAACGTTTTGAAGCGAGGACAGAATTTTTATATCATTTGAGCAATATGTCTCATCATTCCATTTGGATTCCAGGACATCGGCAGTGGATGCATATCTTCAATGCCACAAAACCCCAGGCATCGGTTTTCTCCGAAACGATGAATGTCTCCAAACCGGATATAATAATGTCAGGTCAGACAATTCCGCTTTCTGCTTCGATATGTTTGTTGGGGGTTAAAATGGACACCAATAGGTCTTGGCACAATCATATCGCTGAAATAGCGAAGGCTGCTTCTCAAAAGCTTGGAACACTATTCCGAACCAGAAAACTGTACCCTACTCAGCAACTTTTTATGCTTTTTTATCTGATTGATTCGGCCGTTACTTGGTGAAGATCCAATATAATTTCAAAAACTACACCTCACGATTTGATTATCACTTGATAAAGCTACTGTGTTAGCGAAACATGTGATATATTTTTCAAATAAAGTTTGTGGAGATCAATTCGTGTTTTTGAAAACACTTTTGATGCTTCATAAAGCTCAGACCAAACCTTCTTTGAAGTATTGTTATCATGTGTGGAGCTCCGCCCCTAAACATACCCTGAAGCTGCTGGATTCCATCCAGAAAAGAGCCATCCGCCTGATTGGAGACGCGACTATTACTTGCAACCTTGGTAGTCTGGAACATCGAAGACAGGTTGGAGATTTGTTTCTCCTTCTCTTTCACGGAAAGTGTTCAAGTGACTTGGCACATTTGATACCAGAAATACGCGACGAACTATGGCTGCTTACCGTTTTGAGGTTCAAATCACTATTTGAGAACTCTTTCATTTGGAGAACTACGTTTATGTGGAATACACTTCCTGATAACGTTTTTCCTAATGGATTTGATCTACTTTCGTCCAAGTACCGCTCTTACAGCGCGTTAAGGATTTTCCTGAGGTGCTTGTGTTTTGTGTTTGAAAAAGAACTTCTTAATGAGGATATTATTTGAATTCTCATAATGTACGAGTACCTAAGGTGCCAAAACTGTCAATAGCTTAATTTTTCTAAGGACAAAACACAAGCAATACAGAAAAAACTTTGAGGCGCTCTAAGAGCGGTTCCTGTGCGAACTACGATATAAACTGAATATACGATTTGATCCTGAATGATAAAACCATCAGATAGATACTCAACTTGGATCAGAGTAAATTATTGTTAGACTATTTGCAAACAAAAGCATATTATATTTATCTGAAAACCAAGGCGCAGGTAGATTTTATTTATTAATTAAACTTAATCCTTGCCGAGTACGTACCTGATGGTTCAATTATTTATGATTGAATTGCTAATGTGATATCTCTGGAAACACAATTGCAACAATAGAAAAATAATGCTCTGTGCTCCCGCCTGAAGGTAACTACTTAAAACCAATTAAAATGACCACGTGCAGCTATTTTCTAAAAATAATTTATTACAGACATGCTTCAAAAATCGATTGGAATATAACTTATATAGCTACGATTTTTCTTACAGGCTTGAGTTCCATCGTTATTATTTCCATCAAAAACACCTTTAACGTTGGTACCATCATACTAGTCTCATAAATATCCAATGTACTGTTGTTATACGTTATTGATATTCGAAGAATTTTTTCGAAAAAAAGCGGCACAGAATTGAGTTTTTTTATATGTTCAATATAGACAAGTTTCTCTTCGCTTCAAAAGGTTTCTGTTTTCAAATAATATAAGAAAATAAAAATTTGAAAAGAAATCAAAATAGGAACTACTTCTGAGGACCGGAGATTGCCTGTTTTATGTACCTATTCATTGACGAGAATAATCCGAAAAATCAAAAAAACCTTCCAAAGAATCCTAAACCAACCAAATAACCTCGGCAGTCGGTGGTGACTGAGTAAAAATTGGTCAGTTTTTCGAATATATGTGTATTTTTGGCACGCTCGACACGGCGCTACTGACCAGCGTCGCGGTGATATGCGATGGCCCGACGTATTCTAGGCGCTCAGTGCGGACTTTTATGTGACCGGTGTAGTGAGAGGAAGCCATGGAGGTCTACCGAAGATCCTCTGGGCTGTTGCTGTTTCTTGGATTGTCGCTCCTCGCCACTACCTTGCAGGGTACGTTTAAATAATCCTCCTCACAGGTGTCTTTTTGGAAATGTTGTAGTTTGATATCACGTAGAAGTGTGGGCAATTGAGTTTGAGCCGTATTCGTTTTCGAGAAGTTTTCAGAAGTGCAAATTTTTGTGGTTTTCATATTATATAATAAATAAGCGGCCATTTCTTAATGCTTTTAAATGATATGTTATTTTCGGATGAAGCGAGTTTCTAATAATAAAAATTCACCACAAATACTACGCGCTAAAAATAATCTGAAAGTCATTAATGCACAATGTTAATCTAGCGTGTGTAACGATATTTTCGAAAATTACTGATCTTTTTCTGTTCTCGCAACGTTATCGGTTTGTAGACGAACTGAAATGGTACATTTTCGAGCAAGTACCTACATGCATATATGCATGGAGCCAGTAGAGTACATCCCAGACTTATATACATATTTAGATACGGTTATTTCATCTAGTCATTTTCATAAAACCCAGTTATGTCCCAAGTTTCGCAACACCTGAATATAAGTAGGTTAGATCCCTAGTTTTGCCACGATTTTTTTAGAAAGAATGTAACCTAAGCGATATTTAAATCGCTTCGACGTAGCACCTGGATTGTATTATGAAATCTTTGTGGAAAAACTTCAATCATAAGCCCACACGTAAACTCGTAAAATATATTTCATTAAAAAAAATTAACATCTGTTCGATGGAACCGTTCCAAATTGTCAATAAAATTAAGTTCATTTCGGGAGTTATACAGTGAAAATGTAGCTATCGAAACGAAAATTGTATGATTGAAAAAACACGTCACACATATTTAAGATATTACTCACCTTTTCTCCATGGTAAATCCATCACTTCGAAAGTAGAGGCACTGCAGACAGAGAACAAGCTTCAATTGAAGAATACAAAGTTAAAAGAAGCAAGCAATTTGAAATCGGAGACTGGTGGTATTTCAACAAAGAGTACCCCCTTTGCAGTGTTTACCACCGTAACTGTAATAAATGAAAGAGTCGGTTGGATTGAATATTTCTATGCTTTTGAAAATCTTGGTTCTTCTTGTGTGAAGAGAAAAGTATTTCCTTTGCTTTGTATTTGTATTTCCTTTTTGAAAATGATAAAAAACCAAAATATCGTATTTTAATTATTTCTCTTTTGAATGATGATATGGCATACCAATATTTTATATCATACAATATTTGATTCCTGCCCATATGTTGAGAGAGAACTGTTCATAGAATATGATTCCTGTATCGCATGGGGACCACAAAAAGAAAAAGCCATTATATGGCCAAACACGTGTTACGTTTTCGTAAAACTGTTTAGTGGAAATCTCACAATGAAGTGTTTTTTGAATTCTAACACAAATGATTGTTGTGAAAATTGCGTATACCGTTGCATGAGAAATCTGCTTCGTCGGTAAACAGAATTTGATTATGAAATAAAGGATTTTGAATAAGGCGTTGGAAAAACCAACGACAAAAGTTGATACGTAACGGAAAGTCACGAACTCTTTGAATATAGTAGGGATATAACAAATTATCAATTAAAATTTTCCAAACCAGAACATGATAAATGTTCAACGTCAGCGCAATTTTTATGGAGCTTGTTTCTGGGTGTTCTCCTACCAGATTAAGAACAGCTTCCTCGGTTACTGGGGTTCTTACCGTCAGATGTGCACCCGACAGATGACTAGCTTTCTCAAAACTTCATATTTCTTTCAACGAAGTGTGAGTTCTTGAAAAGGTCTTTGAAGTAAGTTGTGCGGTTCGGAAACATATAATCGCACTAATAACAAATAACACTATTTAACTATACGTCAAGATATTATTTTCAACATGACAGCACAAAAATCAACACTGGAATAAGTTCACTAACCTAATTGATACTTTTATTTTCGAAGAGTTCGCGAATCAATGAGAAGACGATTGGATGCATCGATTAATTTGAATTAAAATAACCCCAAACAGTCTGCTTGTAGCGAATTTTGACAAGCATACCTTTTTCACGTAAAGATAATAGAGGAATCAATTTTTCTTCAAGAAAATGTGATACCTACATGCACGACAAACTTGTGACTCCCCAAAAGAGACCACGACCTGTAGGTGGCATTTGGTATCCCCTACAATTAAGTGCCAAACCAAATCCAAATTTGAAATTCTCATATTGAAAAATCCCCAAATACCATTTTTTGTCCAAATATCGTCATTATTTTAAAATGTATTAATGAAAAATCGAAATAAAAATAAATTTTCAACACCATGTATCTCAAAAATGAAAGCCTTGTAAACTCATGCTTTTATGAACTTTTTATCTTATGAATAACTGAGCAATCTTCCTGTAAAATATCGAACACTTTTTACATAACAACCTGTATATGTGATTCGTGCCTTAAATTTTCCTAATAACAAGTTTAACTGAAACCTCTGGCGTAGATTTGTGATTTGGAAAAGTTCTGGAATTATTTCTTAATAATAGGTAGGCTGTGGTCGAATGGAACATGAAGTACCAACACTTTCGCCTGCTACTGCGGCAGACATCATCAGTGGTATGTGCGTTGACTTCGAAATATAACTTCGTCCTCGCAGTCTACGGTGATACCACTAATGATGTCTGCCACAGTCAACTAGCCCGGATTTTTTCTTAAATTAATCCGAATTATTTTTTATGTCATGAACTCTTGTTGACTCTCTAATTTCAATAACAGGGTAGGTGAAAAGAAACATATTTTTTTCCTGAGAAATTCTTGAAAAAAATTCAAAAATAATACATCGATGAAAGAACCCGGAGGCTACCACACTGGTGACATAATTCAAGGAAGCAGGAATATAGATATATAAAAATTATACCCCAGCTCATGAATAGAATGCTTGATCAATTTAAAATTCTCTCTAAGATTTTGAGAAAAATTGGTTTCCATCCAAAAATATATAATATTTCATACTTTCATCATTCCTGATACATGACTACATTTTGAAATGCACAGTTATTTTATCACCACAGCCAAATTTTTCAAAATAGTTTCCTGATGCAATTACAATTCAACTCGCTGGGACCTACACAAATGGATGGAATTGGCAGAACATAAAATAAATCGATAAGTCTATATGATAATGGGGAATTAGTCACGGTCTTCATTTAAAACTTGAAAAGTATTTTAAACTTTTATGAACGTTGCCAAAAAACTCGCAGGTCACATAAGTAGAGCTACAGTCATATTGCGGAGTTTTATTCACTACGAACACTATTACTAGTTCAATGTATATTCGTTCAATTCGTGAATCTATTGAAAACACTTTTCATACATGATAATTCCAGTTCTGGTGTGAGAAGAGAGTTTTCAATAGAATAATTTTATGCCAGGCAGTCCGAATTCTACGTATCAAGATTGTGAAACTATTTACAATGCAGACAATCTGGAATAATTTTATCGCATCGCTATATAAAGATCATACAATTACATAACACTAGTTATATGAAGTTGTATAAAAGAGTCCCAACTATGAAAATTTATACAAGACTTGGTTCTGGGTTCATTTTTGCTGTACCTATACACGATATAACCCGAAAATTCAAACAACTCAAGAAATACATCAATATTATGCAGCAGTAATTTCAAATGATTTTCATTAAGCATTAAGATTTCCAAATAGTCAAAGCTTTTTTGCAGTGATAGCAGCAGAGAAAAATAATTATCTTTCGTTGTTCGATGTTAAAATTTGCTTTCTCAAGGAACCGCCTTTGGGTGGTTATCATTGATATTTGTGGATTGAGTCTCCTGAAGATATATCCCAAGGGAATATATCATCGCCTTTTTTCACAACCGTTGTTGTAGTCATAATAATGACAATAATGTAAAGAAATGCTAAATGTTGAAGATAGAAAGAAATTAAAACATCTAGTTTGTCTCCGAGAGAAGCTCACAGAATCGTAAAATTATGACATGCTTAATGAAAGCGTACCCACAAAGTTCAAAACTTGTTCAGTTGAAACTATCGAACAAAGATCAGTGCCATTTACTTTTCCCCATGGTCACCTGAACAAAATGATAGTCAGGGAACATACAAATTCATAATTAATTCAAAATGGGTAATATTTTTTTAACGCTTGCATGATGTTTGGCATAATGCCACAAATTAGATGATCCCTCAATAACCTCGAACGACATGTTAGCAACTTTTATATCGTCGAGTTTATTGGTCCCATTCCAAGTGGTCACTTGATGAAACAGAATAGACCAGGAGGAATTTGAATCAGGTCATTGGGGACGGTAGGTTAACTTGAACGTTTTCCGTGAAAATTTTTGTCTGAGATCATCATTGTTCAATCTAAGAAAATATATGAACAAAAAATAATCTTTGCATTATACAAAATTGTTATTCATACATTCCTATGTCATTACTATGTAATTATTTTTATGAGTTCACGAATAAATTTGTTATTGATATTATTATTATATCGAAAGAAATATGTCGTTCTAGATGACAACAGGAACATCTCATTTAGAGTGTATGGTATTCCAAAAGGGACTGTAGGTAGAGGAAAGTCGCCTAATATGGGGGTAGTGCCTAATATGGGGCAGTTCAATTTTAAGCAAGTACCTATTGTGAACATTAAAAACTAACCACTGACTTCCTAGAAAGCGCACATTCACGTTTTGGAGCAAACTCGTGTTGCGTTTCGATGATTTAGGTTATGGTAGTTTTGTGTATGAATAAAAATTTCTGGTGACTGTTGCATTTTAGATATTTAAGTAAACTTAAAGGTAAGTTTTTAAAAACTTATTAATATCATTCCATGCAGAATTTGACGTAGTTTATGGAAATGGTTTTGGTGTTTTAAGAAAACGTCACAGTTTTTTCACAAACATTCCCCTTTCAAAAATCTAATTTGCTCGTAATATGGGGTACCTATTAATTCCCAATTTGGGGTACCCCATATTAGGGGATTGTGTACTTTTCCGTATAAAACTAAAGTATTTTCTTTCAGATGCCTAAAAAACGAAAAGTTTGGAACAAGGAACAGATTATTTCAGCAATTTTAGCTGTTTGGCAAGGCGAAATGGGCTACAAGAAGAGTGCGCAGACCCACGGTATACCTCAAATGACCTTAGAAAGGTACGTAAAGATGAAGGGAGCGCCTGAATACATTGTGAATTCTTCGTTAGGCCGAAAGATAATCTTTCCAAAAGAAATAGAGTCAATGCTCGCAAATCACTGCTTGGAAATGGAATTTTTTTTTGGAATTACTCGAAAAGACGTGTGCAGATTGGCATACTGTTTATGCAAGGCTAATAATATAAAAAATCCATTTAGCGTAGCAAAAGAAAGTGCTGGGAAGAAATGGTTTTCTGGATTTATTGCAAAGCACAAAGAATTGTCATTGAGAACGCCCCAAGGAATATCATATGCGCGCATTAAATCATTTATTCATCAGAGAAAATGTTGCAGCATTTTTTGATTTATATGATCTTCAACTGTGATGAAACTGGCCTAACCATAGTCCAACACAAGCATATTAAAGTTGTGGGAAGAAAAAGAAAAAAAACAAATTGGTGCAATTACATCAGCGCAGATCTTTGTTGACCACAGTTATGTGTTTCAGTGCAACAGGCCAATATATACCGCCCCTTTTAATTTTTCCACGTAAGAATATGAAAATGGAGCTTATGAATGGCACCCCACCCGGGTCACAATATACGTGTCACACATCTGGTTGGATCCAGCAAGATATATTTGTACAATGGCTTCTCCATTTTATTAATATAACTGAGCCCAGCGTTGACGATCCAGCGTTGTTAATCCTGAATGGTCATTACTCTCATACGCCTTAACTGTGGCGCGAGAAAACCATGTGAACATAATATGCCTTCCACCCCATTCGACTCATCGGATGCAACCTTTGGACGTAGCTTTTATGTCACCATTGAAATTTTTTTACGCGCAAGAGATAACAAACTGGCTTAGGCTTAACCCAGGACATGTTGTATCAGGCTATCAGGTGGGAGAACTTTTGGGAAAACCTATATAAGAGCGGCCACTATAAACGGGTTTAGAAAAACTGGAATGTTTCCTCCTGATAGAAACGCATTCAAAGAATATGATTTTGTGGCAGAAACGCAAGGAGCAATTAATGAAGAAAGAGTAGAAACAGAAACAATGGATGAAGAAAAAGTAGAGGAAGACACAGTAGAGGAAAAACAATTAGATAACACCGTGCCAAAAGAAAAAATCCTTGAAAGACAAGTTACCCCTCCAAGACAGCAAACCGCTGAGAGACAGGTTACCCCTGAGAAACAGATCACCCCTGCAATCTTGATGCCTGTTCAAACTGCTTCAAAAGTTATTATTAAAAAAAGAGTACAAAATGTGGATAAGCTGTCGTTGTAACTAGCACTCCATGCCAAGAGGAATTAGAGGCCAGTATAGAAAAAAGAAATTTACCTTCAAATTCGGGCGTCAAAAGAAAGATTGAGGATTCAAAACCAAGTCAGCACAAAAAAATTAAACATACCCAAAAAAAAGAAACAGTCAGTTGCTATAGCAAACGCAAACAAACGCAAGTTGGTATCCTTAAAAAAACCATTCTTTGAAGATTTCAGGAAAGATTCTGGAATGAAAAAATTCAATTTCCCATTTTTTGATGTTAAGTGAACGGGTAATACTCGTAAGCCCGAATCGAGCTTGTTACTCGTATTTTCACCGTTTAATTGAAACTATAAAGATTGGCCTTACAGCACGGTTTCTACTCTTCAAGTTTCTTCTTGGAAATTCTCAATATCTGAAATTGTTTTTGGGATATTTCAGAAAAAATTACTTTATTTGTTCAACTAACTTTATAACTGCGAGCCTAACCTCTGTAAGGTATTTTGCATAAATGTCTGTCGGATTTAATTCAATATTCAGCGTGGTATTAGCCGAAGAAGTAGTTGTTTTTCGGCAGGAATTTATCAGAACCTACGGTATTGGTAGTTGGGAGAGTTTAATTTTTCAAGTTTCTATTTCGAAATATTTATTTTCTATTTCAAACAATTTGTTAACACGACTTGGCTCAAATCGTAAATTACTCTGTGTAATATTACGAATCACACCTCAATCACAATATTGTGTGAAGGAAACTCAAAATTTTGCGAAATTGCACTTGTGAAGTAGAATATAGTTCTGGATAACTGCCTCAACCGAACATGTCACCCTATGTAAAAAATCTGGGCATTATGACTCTCATATCAATTTTTATTATTCAATCACTGCTGGAGGTACATAAAATTGATAACAATACAATTTTCATAATTATGATACACGTGGTGCAAATCTCTTAAGATCTGCTAATTACAATCTACAGAAATTCTCGAGATTTCAATCTATACAACATCTTGCCAAGAACTTATCCCATACACGTTTTGAAGATCTTATGAAAAATGGCTTTATTGGTGAATGCTATGAAAGTATATGTGAATACATGGCTGTTTTCATTGTAGTGCCTGAATTTCTGTATTTTTTTAAGGATGCCATGTTTTTGTAATCCATTGGTTCTTAAATTAGTGAAAAATTAACATTCAACCATCTCTACAAATACGTTGTCAAATGTGGGTCTGATGTATTTATACTATACATATTTCAATATACCTTTTTTTTGAACAAGAGAATACAATCTCCTTAGACAATTCTTGACGGTAATTAGGAGATGTGTCGAATTTATACCGACAAAAACCTCTCCGCTCCCTGGGTGCGGTGTGATGGAAGCTATTTTTATCTTTTCTTCCTTTCGTTTCAATGATGAATCTCATCACGTTATATATTTTTGCCTACCTATTTTCACATGATAGACACAACTAGAGGATTTAATTTCTTTTATTTTTACAGTACTTGTGAGTAGTTCGTTTAGTTAGAGTGAAATCTAAAAACATCACTGTTCTATCGGCGTCAGTACAGTTCAATTACGTTTTTTCAAAGTTATCATGAGGATTATCCCATTGAGAAATTAAAGCACCATTTTGCGACCGTAACAATGGAAAAACAGAAGAAAGAGAAAGAAAATTTCCGAAGAAATGTTGAAAGAATATCTGCAGAAAAAATATGACTGCAGATGAAATTACGTACATTTAGAAACATCTTGAAGACAAAGCCGATCGTTCATTCACTGTTAATGACAATATAAAAAGACGTTTCAATTCCAGATTTTTGGAGTTTTGAATTATCAGAGATAAAATATCCCTCAGAAACAAAATCAAATGATGTTCATGAAGAACAAACTTTGAAGCATTTTTACGAAACGGTTACTATCACTATTGAGAACAGATATGGTCTGAAGATCATTTGAATATTTTGAAATGGCACTTAGTAGACTAGATTGTAACACAAAAAAATCAATCAATTCAAATAAATACCGTGACTATTTCAATGTATTCGAAGAATGGAAAAGATTAGGCAGAAATAATAAGTGAAACAGAAATTCGAAAAAAACATTTTGATAATTATTTACCACATCATGCAGTTGTGAAATAATCTAGTGAAACAAGTGAAATACGTCAGGTATTTGATGCCTCAACCAGAGGCCGAAACAACAATTCTCTAAATAAGTGGTTAGAAAAGAGGCCAAATTTCTTAGAATTGATACCATCGCTGTTGATCAAATTTCGTATCAAGGCTATTGGCATTATCGCTGATATAGAAAAAGCAGTTTTACTGGTCAGGTGGAGCATGAAAAAGAGATAGAGACATTTTTAAGATTTTTCTGGTGGAAAGATTATATATAATTTATTGTAGATTGGTATTCGAAGTCAAATCAAGTCCTCTCATATTATCAGCTTTGGATAAATCACTTATACAATTTAAAGGAATAGCAAAAAAAATAAAAAAACTGAACTATTAACACGAGATGAAATTTAAAAAAAAGGATCAACAAAAAATTAAAAATAAAAAAAAATATTAAAAGATTCCAAACCAAGTTANGCCTGGCTGAATACGTTGTTGGACAACATGTATGCGGCTTCCTTAAATTTTCTCCTGAACCAATGTTCCTCTCTGTGCAATATCTCAGCTTGGGACCACTCGATGTTGTGTTGATGGGTCCAAACATGGTCTGCTATTCCTGATTTGCTGGTTTCCCCTCGCTGTGTGTGTTTCTTGTGCTCTTTTATCATTTCTTTATTTCTATTTATTCAATTGTTCTATTTTTAATTGTATTTTATTTCACTATTATTTCATTTCAGGTTTATTTTGGTAATTCTTCTTTTTTAGTTGTTTCAGGGATTTCAAATCATTTCATATAGTAGACAATGGAAGTCCGAACTAATGAAATATATCATTCTTTGATTTAATGAGGTTGTTGCGCAGTTAAGTGTCTTTGTTTTCCAAGAACTCTATCACAGTCAAACAGACACACTTCTGTATGAAACAGCAATCGGGTGAAATCTTCATCATCAGCAACACAAAGCTGATTAAATAGTCCGCCATTTAAAGAACTGTTTAGGATTTTATTGACTGCTTTGTGGTCGATGAATGACGCAATGTACGGCGAGCACATGTGGAATTTTGTTTTTTAGTACGCAATGAAGCCTTTATGACACCCTATCATAGCCGGAGCGCCATTCGTAGCAGCTGATATAATATTGTTCAGTGGAATTTCTTTCTCATTACAACTCTTTTCGGTGTATTACATATGGTTTCTCCTTTTGTGTCTTTCTCTAATTTTTTATAGCAACTAATAGTTCTTGATATATTTTCTCGTTTTGAATAAACTTTACGCAATACTTCATTAGATGGTAAAGTGGACTCATCCAACTAAATTGATAATGTATAAATCTTCAGATTATTGCACAACGAATCTTCAATATTTTCAGCCGATTCATCAATTTATCTTTGCACCGAATTGTTGCTCAAAGAAGTTTTTCGGTGCATTGTGGCGGAGCATTGTGGTTCCTTCCCAACTCTTGAAAATAGGCTACATTTTCTTCTTTTTTATCTGGTTCCATTTCATTCAAATGATCTTGAAGTCTTGAAGGCTTCATCCCTTCAGTCGAAAATAATTTTAGGCAAAGAAGGCACAAAGGTGAAGATGGGTACGCGGTATTTTCAATAAATCCGTATTTAATATATTCCACGCTATAATTCCGTCTCTTCTTTTTTGCTTCCGACATAGTTTTGTTTTCACAAATACGTAAGTGAAGTGTTGAGCTCGAGTACCAACTGACCTAATGACTGTGCGCGAAACCACTGATGGAAATAAAAAAATTACGCTGCGTGGTAAGCTGCGTGGAAGCATTGAAATACAGCACGTAGCGACAGGAATAAGACAAACATGCACAAACTCGTTAATCTCATTTAACGATCAGCGGTTTGACGTCGTGCAGTCCGCTCTTGCTGAGTACGTAAAGCAGCGGAGAGGGACGAGGTGAAACGGTATCAGAGGGGCAGCGGGCGGAGTGACGGGCGAAGGGCGAGCGAGTGCGATACATGCGTGCGGCGGAACGTCACCTCAGTCGCCGGCCGTTCGCGAGCCGCGGCTGTGTATTTGGGATTGTCCCTCCCCGCACCTGCACTTCAAACACGAACGTTGACGGATTATAATACAGGGTTGCACAAATAAATTGTACAATATTTGTTCAAGCCAAACGTGAATTATAATCGAAATTTTCAATTTCAATTTTATTTTTTCTTTATTTTTACTAGATTAGGTACATAAAAAATCCCGCGTTCGGCAAGTGCTCAGCTTGGCCGCAACAATAGATACACTAATTCTTAATACGTGGCTTCGGAGTTGGGGCCTCACCTGCAACACTTGAAGACACGAATATTTCAGTATCTGATGCCTTTTACCAAATATCTCAAGATATAAATAGTGTTGCGAAAGCAATAAAAATAATAAATATTTCCAACGAAATCATCTACAATCATAGAATTATTTATACTCAAATATCTCAGCCAAGACTCTTGTGCTTTTCGCTGTCGTTCAATTTTTCGTCAATTTCCGTTAAGATCGGTTTGGGTTTCTCATTATTTCTATTAACGTCATCATGTAAACCTTATTGAAGATAACAAAGGAACTCCTGGACGTCTTGATGCGCATAACCCATGAATCGAGGGGCAAAAATCTATATCTGACTTTTTAAGGAGACTGTGTTGACTACTTTATACGAAGTCCAAATTGATGAAATGAATGAAATTATTTTCAATTTCAGTGTTTTGCAACCTGCCACTTGGCAAAAATAAAATGATACTGATCTATCAAATAAAGCACTAGATTTTGTTGAAATATATAATAAAGACATATCTGAACCCTTTGCCAGGGAAATTCTTTTTTCGGTCCACCTCCAGAGATGAAATAAAAAAGTCAATGTGTATTGAAGATCTTTCTGATATATTGATAATAAATAATATCATTATGTCAAGCAGCTTTCCTGAAGTATGTACTGCATTAATGTTATTTGTTACAATACCTGTGACTACAGCTAGTGCTCAAAGATCATTTTCGAAACTGAAATAACTTATCAAAAATTACATATTCAACTGAAATGGACACAATATCACTGTTATGGGACTATCTCAGTGATTTATTAAAATTAAATTACAATGTGTCGATATTTTTTGGGGCCCTATCCAATAAATTTGCCACGGGCCTCAGATGGTATAGTCACGCCACTGTTTGTATGGTAAAGGTATATTGTGTGTTCCAGATTGATGGGCTCAATTCTATAATTTTGTAAATCGGGTATTTCGTCTGCCAGTTTTTTCCCAATTCGATAGAATGCTTATTGTAATTGTCGGCAATCTCCATTTTTTCTGTGATGATAGACCCATCATCTAATACGATTTCGTCAATTACTTCTCCTAGTTGATTTTGTCTACCTTAACGATTTTGTTAGGATTATTTCGGTACGATGTATATGTTTTTTTCTTTCCGTTATTATTTGGGTCTTTTAACGACATCTGATATATTTTTTGTTTCTCTTTTATAGATTTAATTATTGTCGGGGTGAGCTAATTTTTCTTTCGTATATGTATTTTTCTATTTTTACAGTATCTGTGTTTTTTTGTAGGTAATATTTTGATTTTTCAATAAATATAGAAGCCTTCTGGTCGACATAATTTTGAGTGTACATTTCGTCCAAGTCACGTTAGTTCACGACGTTTCGATTGTTGGTATCTACAATCGTCTTCGGGTGATGACTGGACTGATTCCTCCGAGAGATGACTATTTTATAGGTCGTTGAAATACTTTCACTTTCTCTACTTTCCATTTTCCGCTTCACTGATTCCGTGAGAGA
>NW_019293407.1:4507-26107 GCF_000500325.1 Leptinotarsa decemlineata | reverse complement strand
GGACATCTTGGAAAACAATTTTAAACAATATACTATAACGCACGCCACACAAACACGCAAACGACTGATTACAACCCTGTGCTGGTACCGAACTCGTACCAAGAAGGCGAATTCACCAATGAACGCTGACCTTTCCATCTGACACCTGGCGATCACGTGAACATCACGCTTCGGTTTTGTTTTGTTTTACTCTATCTTGGATAGACTTTAGTGAATTTGGAAATTCAATTGGAAAATTTACACTTTCATTTTCACCATCAGTCACGTGGCCGGCTATGCTAACACCAAAAATTTAAGAAGTAAACACAATTGAATTCCACGGTATTTCGTTTACTACAAAATAAATTTAACTTATACTTTAGCCTCAACAACACGTGGTAGTTATGCTATTGAATTGTAGCTGGTATGACACGTTTGTATGTTTAACAAAGCAGCGCCATCTATTGATTACTTACTCAATCCAGTCAATAGATATCGCCATCTGTTAAAATCGTTTGGAGTTAACAGATAATTGTGAATGTCAAATGATAGACAAATATTTGAAATAAAATAATATTGCGACTATAAATTAAGATGCGAGCTATCCTATCTTTCAAGTTGGATCAAACTGCACACGGTGTGCAAATTTGATTAAAATCGGTTGAGTAGTTTAGGAGTCCATCGCGGACAAACAACTTGACACGTAATTTATATATATTAGAAGATAAAGAAAAGAGAAATGAAACTTACAATACAATACAATTGTATAAGTTTGAAAATGTCCGTATTGGACGAAACTGCAGAAATGTTAGTTACAAATAAGAGTGGTAAAAAACATAGAAAGTTTCATTTTTTTTCGTTGATCAGCTGTCGCCCCCATACGAACGACAACTCTCAGAAGTTGAGAAACTTGTGCGAGCTGAGGACTAACGAGGTCTTACCTTTAAACGTTTGATTCCTAACACGGTTGCAGAATCATCCCAGCTTCAACCAGATAAATTCTCTCGAGAAAAATATCTGGTCGAGGTAGGAATCGAACCCACGGCCTTCCGATCGTGAGTCGCACTACCACCGCGGCCAATTCTGATTAAATTGAACAAAAATTGACAGCGCATTCTCTATGGCGAGTGACATCACACCATTGGCTTTTTTATCAAAAATTACTAAAAATTATTTTTTTTCATACAAATTCTGTTCGACTTTATCTTTCTCCGTCTGGTCAAAAGTTCATAGGGAGGTACTCTTTACGTTCTCACTGTAGTAACCCGTACATTGTGGTAGTTTCCTCAAACGGTCTTTCGAGTTTTGTCAATGATGGAAGTGGAATGAGAAAAAGAACTCATAATATATCAACATGGATGGAAGAATGAATGAATTCATTTTTTGTATTCACTCAGCATATTCACAATCGTCAATTCACATTCGTGAGTTACAAATTATGCATACAAAATGTACGAAAGAAGGATTGTTATTTGATGAATACGAATACGATGAAAAAAGGTATGCCGTGAAGTAATCATTGAACTCGCCAATTGAGTAAAATGCTTTTATGAGAAAAATACTTACCACATTGAGTTTCAAATATGTCAAGAGGAAGATTCCTCACTAGGTCTGGTGAAGTATATGACATGTATCTGAAGCTGCAGCAACATCTTAGCATCCTCAGAAGAGAATTACCTCTTGTTTCATAGGCATGTGTGTCCATTTGCGAGGAAGTCAGTCTTCTGCTAAATATATTCTTCACGTAACATAAACAGTTCAATATATAGCAACAAACGAGTGTCATTATTCTGAAATTTTTCAAAAGAAGTTTGCAGTGGTCAAAATACTTTGCATGAGCTAACCAGTTTTTCTGAATTATAACCACTTCTCAGCGTGGGGTGATCCGCCCTATACCAATATGTCGTAAACTATGTTGATAATAAATGGTATTCATTTTAGTTTTTGCGGAGTTCAGCTCACGTTATTCTACCCCTCAACCGATATTATTTTCATATATGAATTTATAAATAGTAATACAGCATCATGACCTGAAACTAGGACCTAATCGTGATTTAAATATTTCATAACAGAAGTGCTGTCAGTGAATTTGAGTGTCATTATTCTGAAATTTTTCAAAAGAAGTTTGCAGTGGTCAAAATACTTTGCATGAGCTAACCAGTTTTACTGAATTATAACCACTTCTAAGCGTGGGGTGATCCGCCCTTTACCAATATGTCGTAAACTATGTTGATAATAAATGGTATTCATTTTAGTTTCGGCGGAGTTCAGCGGAGTTATTCTACCCCTCAACCAATATTATTTTCATACATGAATGTATAAATAGTATTACAGCATCATGACCTGAAACTAGGACCTAATCGTGATTTAAATATTTCATAACAGAAGTGCTGTCAGTGAATTATTTGAAAATATGATAAAGTTGAATGAATCAGATAAATAAATTGAGTCAGATTCATTGTTCGCCGAAGATGATGGCTTTCGTTTCGATTTCAAACGCAGAAAAATGTCGCGAATTCAATTCGTTAAAAAGAAAATGGTACTCGGTTGCAGCACTAGAAGAAAAAAAATTCAAATTGACATTGAAGTTAGTGAGAAAAACTGGTTGTGGCAAATTATATAGCGACAGGGGCTCAGGTAAAACCTTATTAGGCAAAAACGTAGGTGATGTAGGAGCACAATTAGGATGCATGTCAAGCGAACTAAAATTTACAGGCGGAGGTGCAGAAAATATGCCTGCATTCTTATTGGACAGGACCGACTGCAAGCTGTTTCGCCTACTCCCAACTTCGTTGAACAGTGTTTGTCTTGTTCCCGGCCCGATAAAGCTATTACGTAAATTACTCATACCTGGTGTTCCTCGAATGTCCAACCTATCTTTCGTTGTTTCCAATTGGTGAGGTGAACCTGAGGCAGTCGTAGGAATATTAGTCACAATTTCACCTTGACCGGCTTGAACCGAAGCATTCCTTGTTGGGACTGAAGGAATAGGTGTGGGCCCCTCCTGATATCGATTACAATTCTGCGATTTGCTTCATAAATCATATTGGGCGTTTGGTGTATATAGCAATGGCTTTGCTGCGGACTCCAGCCCCACGTTGGGCGCCAAGATGTAACAAAATGGACACTGGGGGGGGGTGGTTCAGGGAGGAAGCAGAGAGGTTCGACTGAGACGTAATCAGCAACAAAAACCAACGGATGAAACATTTTCACAATTTATTTTAGAGTGTGTAGGTACATCAACAAGAGACAACCCTGAAAGGAGATATAAATTTAGCATACCTAGCAGATCTCAGCCACGAAGCAAGCAGCCAAACTATTGATAATTGTCTATTACATACCAGCAGGTAACGAGTAGTAAATATCTACGTTCGTTATCACCAGAAAGCCCGGGTATCACGTTGAGTTCACCGACAACTTCAAATGCCAGAAATGTCTCCCAAATACCCACTAATACTAATCTCTCGCAGCTGCGCTTTGCACGACTACCTCGATAAGGCCAGCGGTGCCCTGCCTCAATCAAAGGTACCGATACCCAAGGCATATTGTCACATCTGCCCCCCATTTAAATGTTCAAGACGGTCGTTTTCGAAACGGTGCTCAAGGACACAGAGAGAATAATTTTTTTCAAGTGACAAATATGAAATCTGCCTCTTTTCACCTCAGAGTCGCAATGGGCTTCATGAGCTTATTGGTCTCCTGAAGGATCGCGGACGATCCTTCAGCACTAATTCACCTTGTGTGAACGGCTGGTAAGGCCTCGAGGGAAAACGAGCTGCACGTCTCTCTGCCCGTTTCTGCAAACTTTCCCTGGCAAAGAATAATTTAACAGAAGAGTTACAAGGTATATCTGCACCTGTCAAAAATTTTCCGACTGGAGAAATAGCTCGAGTCCCGAAGTGAAGTTCCACGAGAGGAAATCCAGTCGTTTCATGAGTCATGTTATGCAGAAACCTAATCACATTGGGGATCTCGAACTCCTATTGAGAATGCTGACGGTGACAATAGGTTCTCAAGATTTTTCCCAATTCTCGCATAGTCCTTTCCACAGGGTTTCCCTGGGGGTGCCGTAGGGAACGAGTTATTTACTGTCAAACCATGGTCCTGTAAAGTGTTCTTTCATGTTTGCGAAGTCATTTGTGTTCCTTGGTAACTCAAAATTCGAGACGGTTTACCCGCCTGTACAAAATAGTGCATGGTAAGCCGATTCAACATGCTTGCCATTGTCGCCCGTTTCAAGCAATAAATAGTCACCAGCTTAGAGAATACGTCTACAATAACAGAGACGAAAGTTACACCACCTTTTGGGAGAGGACCGAAAAGGTCGACCGAAATAAGGTCATTTGGCTTTTCCGAAAATACCGCTTCTAAAACGGGTCTGGGCATTATTGTAATCTTGGCTTCTTGGCATACTTCGTAAGCTTTTATAATAAGTTCAACATGAGCATGAGAGTTGGGTAACCAAACTTCTGCTATCAAAGAGCACCAAGTTTTGTAAACTCCAAAATTACGATAATATTCGTGATAATAATTGACGAAATCAGTTTTCCAGAATCAGGAAAGTAATTTGTTATGCTTTCCCCTGAGCCACCTAGAGTCCATCTTGGCGCCCAACGTAGGGCTGGAGTCCGCAACAATGCCATTGCGACATATGCCAAATGCCCAATATGATTTACGAAGCAGATCGCAGAATCGAAATCGATATCACGAGGGGCCCATACCTATTCCTTCCATCCCAGCAAGGAATGGTTCGGTTCAAGCCGGTTAAGGTGAAATTGTGACTAATATTCCGACGACTGCCTCAGGTTCAGCTGACCAATTGGAAACCACGAAAGATAGGTTGGACATTTGGGGAACACCAGGTATGAGTAATTTACGTAATAGCTTTATGGAGCCGCGAACTAGAAAAGCACTGTTCAACGAAGTTGGGAGTAGGCAAAACAGCCTGCCGTCGGCCGTGTCCAATAACAATGCAGGCATATTTCCTGCACCTCCGCCTGTAAAATTCAGTTCGCTTGACATGCTTCCTAATTGTACTCCTGCATCACCTGTCACGGTTTAAAATACCGCGACAACATTAGGATTATTTTAATTACCTCGAGAATCCACCCGGGAATATTCGAAACCTTTAAGCGAGTTTCTACGTACTTTTATTGGCCAAAGATGAAGGCTGATATCTCAGATTATGTCAAGAAATGCACAGTTTGTGGTTTAAATAAATCAGAACGAAGGAAACCCGCTGGATTGTTAGCTCCTCATAGGATAGTTGATAAACCTTTTGAAGTGGTATCGTGTGATTTGATTGGACCCCTCCCTGCACCAGGTTTTACCCAGTGTCTCCGGCGTTGATGAAACATATTGACGAAGAATTGAAGATGATGTTGAAGAAAGGTATTATCGAACCTTCGAATAGTCCATGGAGTAGCCCAATAGTGATGGTGAGGAAGAAGGATAACTCCTGGAGGTTTTGTGTCGACTATCGCAAGTTAAATAAGCTTACCAAACGTGATGCTTATCCTTTACCGTTCGTCTCCGGTACATTGGATAAACTAAGAGATGCTAGGTTCTTGTCCAGTTTGGATGTAAAATCCGCCTACTGGCAAATATCAGTGGAGAAGGAGTCGTGTCCATTAACTGCGTTTACTGTTCCAAGTCGAGGGTTGTTTCAGTTCAGGCGTCTTCCTTTTGGTCTTCATACAGCTCCGGCAACATGGCAGCGTCTCATTGATAGGGTTTTAGGTGCAGATTTAAAGCCATTTTGTTTTGTTTACCTTGACGATATAGTCATCACCACACAAACTTTCGATCAACATCTAGAAATACTCAAGGAAGTATTCAACAGGCTTACTACTGCTGGATTGACACTGAGTAGAGATAAGTGTCAGTTTTTTCGTTCTGAATTGAAATTTTTAGGTTATGTAGTAGATGTGAATGGCCTACATGTTGACCCAGAAAAGGTAGAGGCAATATTACAAATACCAACACCACGTAAAGTTGCTGACGTACGAAGTCTTATTGGCACCGCATCTTGGTATAGAAGGTTTANAATAGAAAACCAAATCAGCGAGCCATATTCTAAACGTTTTCTTACATATGAGATAAAGAAAGCAATGAGACTATCTTTATTTTTAAAATCTTTGCAGTTTCTGAAAATCATGCCAAGCATTTTTTTCGATGCTGATGCAGTTTTGATAATGTGTGATGAGAAGCTCAATTTGGAGTCGAAGTTAATACCAAGATTTTTGTTATATCACACCGATCCAAAAAAAGTGATTTATGAAGTAAGTGTATTCCACTGATTTGCTTTTCAAAGTATAGATAGTGTAATGGCATTTCTGTATATTTAGGAGAAATTTTTTTATTTCACCACAAAATGCTAGACGGTCCCTTTCGGAGTAATTCACAGTCTCTTTCAGATTCAATGACTCTAAATACTTGCAAGTCATAAGCAACCAAAAGAATGCTGCTCGATATATTTCCACCTATGTCATTCACAAATAATGAAAAGAGAAGAGGGGCTAAATTGCTTCTCTAAGGTGCTCCGCTGGTTGAAATGAAAGTTTTAGATTTATGACCACAGTACTCAACATATTGTGACCGATTACTATCGTATGATTGAAAGTAGTTTAGTAGGTTCGAATCAAAGCCAAGACTATTTAATTCAGATATCAGTATTTTGTGGTCCAAAAAAAATCTTTGTATCTACTTGAGTCTGATTATATCAATAGCATTGCTGATAGTTTGTGTGAAGCACATCAGATTGGTGATGGTTGATCTCTTAGATATGAAGCCGTGTTGTTCAAGTAATATTTTATTTTTCACATTGGAAAATACTCTATCATATATTGAGATTTCAAAAGCTTTAGCAAAGTTTGACAATAATGTGATAGGACGATAATTTTTTATTTGATTTATAGCTCCAGATTTAAATAATAAAGCATTTTTTGAGTTACTCCAAACGTCGGAAAATGTACAAGTATTCAATGCTCTGTAATATATTATTTGGAGGGGGCTTCGCACATAAGCACAATCTTTTACGAAAAAGCTAGGGATATTATCGTAGCCACAGATGTGTTTGGGTTTGAGTTTTTTTAGAGCAATCTAAACGTCGCGTCGTCGTCACTTGGTTTCCCAAGTGATATAGTTGGTATATTCGAGGGTGGTGTATACTCATCAATAACGATATTATCAATTAGGTTAGTATAAACATTGCTAGAATAATTTGCAAATGCATTTAGAATACTTGAAGGGTTTTTACATTCTATGTCATCCACATAAAGAATTCCAGGAATTCTAGAAGTCCCTTTTTACTTTGTATACATGACCAGAACTCCGAGGGATTAGTATTGATAGCGTTTTCGGATTTGTCTATATATTGTTGATAGGGTTTTTTTATATTAGTTTCAATAGATTTTCTCAGTGCCACGAATTGTTCTCTTGAATTTCTTGAGTTGGATATTTTCAGCTTTTTGAAAATTCTGTTGTTTGTTTTGATTTCATTTGAAGTATTTGAACCAAGGTAATAAAATTAGGAGTTTTTTAAACGTATAGGTTGAGTATGGAGTAAATCACGTTGTAAAATTCGGAAACAGCTTCATTGACATCAGATTAGGTTTCCCGGAAGTCCCAGTTCATATAGAGAAAATATAAGTATAAGAGGGGAAAATTAGTGTTTTCAAAACTGTAATTGACTGATTCGATATTTTATTGTATTATTGACGTTTGTGGAAATTCCAGTGATATTTCAAGAGAGGAATGATAAGTATGTTCAGAAATCATTGGCAGCTGGTCATTACATTTCATATTGGAAAATACTAAGTCTAATAAACACTCAGATGTGTTAACGAGTCCTTCAGACAGGTTATTTTTCCAGATGTTTGGAAGGTTGCTAATATAATTCCAATTCCGAAAAAGAAAGACCTACCATGTGCAGTGACCTACGCCCTATAAGCATTCTGCCCTCATTCTCTAAAATATTCGAGAAAAATGTTTCCCGTCAAATAAGAGCTTTTCTTGTAGAAAATCGAATACTCCCGTACGAGCAGTCTGGGTTTCGCAAAAAACACGGAACAGAGACACGAAACACAGCTTTCTGTTGAAAGCTTCGAACTGCGCTAGGGCTGGAGTGTCTCAGTTGAGTGGCTGCGGGTGTTCATAGATATCCTTCCAGAAGGATTCCACCTGATCAGCGGTCGGCGGATTATCCACAACACGTGGAGGCTCTTGGAATAAGCGAAAAGGTTTCTCGCGGAACCTAAGGTTTTCCGCGATACTTCTCGCTCGCCTCACTTGTGATTTCTTAGCAGTCACTAGTATTCGTATCTTATCAAGGCAGTGCTGTTTGGTGGTCAGCAGCACGCCTTGACTTTAAGTGTGATGGATACGTCGTAGTTTGGCGGCTATTCGCCGCACTGCGGGCGTGAAAGGCCTGTTGGCCGCCCTGTAATCCATCACACATTGGATACGAGACGCGTATTGTCTCGCCGACGTGATCTTAGCCTCCATCTTTTGTACACGCTGTTCAATCTTCCGAACCGCAAGGCCGGGATTTCGTCCTTCCGATTCGGAAACCGATTGGACGACTCTATACATGGCGGTGTTGATTTGCCAAATGTCAGCCTCTTCTGTTAGAACACTATGAACCTCTGCATCCAAACAAGCCAGTTCTTGTGGCTTCAGGGGCCTAATTATGTGGAGCGCCCTGCGTGTTCTGATTGTCGTCTCCATTGGTGGTATGGTGCGTGTCTCCTCTCCAGCCGTGCCAACGGGTGGTAGAACTGTCACTTCTACCACTTCGTTAGCAGGCTGGGAAGGAGTTAAATAGCCCTGGCGCCGAAGATAAGATACGTAATCCCTAAGGTTTTGGGCGGAAAAGGCGGCATGCTCCGGATGTGTTTCACAGAGCATGCAATCTCGCCATGTACCCTCTTCGCGCAGGCTCACTACTCTCGTAGCAATGCATAAGGCTATCTCTTAGCTCATGCGTCCACTCAAAACGTCCGTTTTCATTGCCAGGGTTGTCATCGGTAGGCAAATCATCGTTATTGGCCCCACCACCTTGCCTCTGACCCCTCCGAGTGGGTCGATTGTGTAAGCCCATTCCTTGATTATTGGGAACCAAGTGTTGGGTCCATTGGGTGGTTAGCTCTATGGGCCCACGGCCAGCACCGGAGGGAGAATAGAGTTCTCCTTCCCGGGTGCGCCTGGGCTGCCGGTCCGGTTTTGCACCAGTTGCTCGGGTAAGTGGTGTCGCAACCCACCAAAGGCCAAGGGTGTAAGTGGCCATCCCTGCTTTAGATTCGAGAGTAGAGAGGACATCATTCCACCAAGGACTCCAATAATCAGAACAACCATCTTGACACAGTGATCTGGATAGAGTCTGCGGAGTTCGAAGAAAATCTCGATATTTTATCCGTTTTTCCTCCTCTTTTCTGACGATATTCGTCTCGCCAGGAGCTGAAAACTTCACGACAAATATATTTTTTCTCTGGTGATCGAGAAGGACTACATCAGGCTTATTAGCTTGTATGAATGAGCCTGAGGGTGGGGCTGTCCGATGACTACCTTTCAGGCTTCGGACAGCAAGCCATGATGGTTAAACCTCTGAAGAAGCTAGCTCCTCGCGCCAGCGAAACGTCAGGAAGAAATTCCAAAAATCCACGGCTTTCGAACTCGAAAAGCAATGACACTGAAAACCTCAGCCGTAAAAGTCCAAACCATCGTTGCTTTCATTTATCCTAAGTTTGCAGCTGTGGCGAGCATCAACAAACCTAGTTCAGTTTTCGGCACTGGGATTTTTGCTGCACTGCAGTTTTTTCACTTTCTGACTTTTGTTTATTAGGTGTTCAGCAAATGTTAATTCAGTGTCCAACCATACTTTCAGATACTTCATAGCTTTCTTTGAAACCCTATACTTCAAAGTATATAGGGTTCAATTTCCTTTTTGACGTAAGGAGTACAGTTTCAGTCTATTCTGGTGCCAGTTTGAACTCACTCAATTGGAGCCAATTTATTATGCGTCGAATAGTAATATTTGAGGATTTCATCAATATCTGCTCACCCTGGTCAACCACTATAACAACTATGCCGTCACCAAGACCAATTATTGTGATTCCCTTGGTATTTTAATTCTCAGCAATTCAACATATATGACATTCCATTGGGTTGGGCCAAGGACCGATCCTTGTGGCAATCCACTGTTGATTTTCTCAGCATTGGACTCGTTTTCAGCCGCCATTATTATTTCCCTATCCGAAGTAATTTTTGCAGTCTTCGATGTGCGTAACCAAATTCTTCTTGAGCGTTTCTTGCGATTTGCAGGACGATTTGTTAACATCATCTGTTTGGTGCCCTTCGATGAATTAATGTTGTCTTGGTGACAGAACACCTGTTCGTTCGAGTTCTTGATTCAACTTTTTGAAGTGTTCGTATAATTTTCTCTCTCCATGAAGAAGGATTATTGGTCTGCATGCACTAGAATCATCTATCGGCCTATTTCATTTTTTTCAACAACAGTGATGTATCTATCTATTTTTTTCAGCGGCTTCCTCTGCAATTCCTTGCAACCATTATTAGACATATTGCTTCAGGGATAGCTGTCATTTGGCTCAGAGAGAAAACCTTTATAGCTCCGCGCGAAGTTCTTTACTCGCACAACAGTCCGGGGACTCCCAGGATGATAGGTACAGGTTCTTTGTACCCTGGTGAAACCACTACTACTCTTTCAAGTTTCAACTTGTTTTATTGGTTCATATTTATTTCCCTTCTTTTTTTCTTAACGTATGTTAGAAATCACACATTAAAAGGTAAGACCTCGCTGAGGAATAATCCTCAGCTCGCAGAAGTTTCGACTTTTGAGAGTTGTTCGTAGGGGGACGACAGCTTGTTAACGGAAAAAATATTTTAAACAGAAACAATTCAACTATATAGGCAGTTTTCCAGCCTTCTTCACCAGACACTGGGGACATCATCATACTTTTTGTATTAAACTTCATTTCTGTTTTTTTAAATGTTTTTGTCTGATAACTTCCCATTTGGCGAACTGGAACATGGTGTGCCTCACATCTGTCACGGTTTAAAATACCGCGACAACATTAAGATTATTTTAATTACCTCGAGAATCCCCCCGTAAATATATTGACTCCCGATACTCCGATCGATACACATGATTCCTACGAATATTTACGTAATAACGACAGAACACCCACGATTGAATTAGTCTTGAACACCCACGATTGAATTAGTCTACGTTTATTCGATTTATTAATTCGTACCAAGTTTTTGGGATTTCAACGTAAATTTTCATATTAAACAGTTGTGTCACGTTACGTATGGTATTAATCAGTGTGAAAAACTGTTACCCTAAATGGGATTTGAATTGAACCAAAGTTAAAGATCTAAAATAAATCTGGTTAAACAAAAACAAAGCTCAAGGCCCTAGCAAAAACTATATATTTACTGGTATTCATTGAGTTTGAGAGAACCCTCCTTCCATAAAAGAGGGTTTTGGGTTCTGGTGTAAAATTCTAGCATCGGGTCATAGGTTTTCCAAGCCATCTGAATCTAGAATTTTTATTATACAATCACTGAACCGTGGGAGCCAGAAGGACAGCAAATTCTCTACGACTGAAGCCGTGCATTCCCTTTGTACGCGTGTACTTAAGCATCGACTGATAAAGTGATTTGTTTTGGTTTTTCTTATTTTTTTTTGTTTTCATTCGTTTGAGTTACTTTTAGTTTGAAAAGATTGAACACGCGTTACACATCATCCGTTACTCGCAATTCGGGCATGTATTGGATTATGCTCACCATATGAAAATGTGTTACACTCAAAACAACTAGTCTCTTGGAGGCTCTGAGTGACTTTATATTTGGCATTATTGCACATGAAGCTACTACCGTTATTCCACGTTCTTTTCAATTCTGGAGAAATATTCAGCAAAGTTCAATTTTGTATCAATCTAGACCCAAGTACTTCATTGAAATCTTGGAAAATTGTATCATATGTTTTTTCCCATATTCTATTTTTCTCTGCAAGGTAGTATTCGCTACACCCATAAGTAATTCTTCTCCTTGGCAACCACCATTATTGCTAAGTCACCAGCAAAACCTAGTAGCGTAATTCCTGTTTGCATTCCTGTCGTGAATAATTGTTCATAACGATCTTTCAGCCATCACCCTAGATATCATAGTCAATGTTTTTCAAAACAGTTTCAAACTGTCTGTTTTGGATTTCTTTATTATGTTCTATAGCATTCTTTCCGAAGTCTTATGAATTTCCCATAGCTGCTCGTTTTCTTCGTGTCGATTTCGTCGATCGTTTTTTGTATGTAAAATCCTCTTAGGCATACATTTTTTTCCGACCTGAAAAATTTTCTCGTTTCACTAGTAACCTTGGTTATCTTTAAATAAATTCCCTTTTCTTGGACATGGTTTTGTCGGAAATAATGCCTACAACCCATATTGTATTTTGCTGCAGTTTCTTCTTGTCCATTTATTAATATACTATCATTACTTTTTTCGATCTCAAGAAACACCTCATTGTGAGATTTTCACGACATAGTTTTACAAAAACGCAACATATGTTTCGCTATACCATAGCTTCTTCAGGCGTGTCTTCACTCTTACCAAATGGCCAAAAAACCCATAGGGGCTTTACTAAGATATTTGATGGAATCGGCCGATACTTGATGAAAATCCATAGAGTATTCAAGAAACACTTTATTGTGAGATTTTTACTAGATATTTTTACAAAAACGCAGCACGTGTTTCGCTATAAAATAGCTTCTTCAGGCGTGTCTTCATTTGGTTCACAATAAAGTGTTTCTTGAATACGTTATGGATTTTCATCAAGTATTGGCCAATTCCATCAAATACTCTTATTCATTAAGGCATATTAGCTTTCCAATTCCCAATAAAATATTCTCAAAAACTTCCAGTTCTTCATTTGGAGAGGTATTATAGCTGTATACAGTGTAGCCAGGTGTATTAATATACGGTAATCCATTGCCTTTCCCATGAGTTGTCATGGTAGTTTCGAGAGTAATAGCTCTGTCACCGCATTTCCAGTTTTTCCTATTTCGTGTAGCTTTGTATTTGGCTCACTCACAAGGATATACCCAATACCGATATCTTCGACCATTACGACGGTTAGGTTGCGACACAGGCATCTTCTGAATGTATTAATATGCAGAAATTTTATCTTGACTGTTGGATGTATTCGCATAAAGCACCACCTGCTGCCTTCATTCTCTATTTGAGCATTTATTTTCAAACGACAACCACTTGCTCGCTTGGTGTCATCAGATGGTACGAACTTTCCCATATACATATAATAATGCAACTGTCTCAAATGTCGAGATATTATCTTGACAATTGATTGGGATTCCGATTTGATTCAACTAATGCTGCTGCGGCAACCGCTGTCAGTTGAAACATAATCCCATTTTTTGTGATCATTAGATTTTTTTATCAATCTAATTTTATACTATCCACCGTTGAAATTGATCAGATAACCATTATCATCCAATATGCGTAGAGTGATATTGTCGAGGTACTGACGACCGTTAGGCTTGATCGGCATATGCATGGTTTATTGGTGAATTGGTATCCGGGCTGTACATAGCTATTGAATCCAAAGATGCTGTGGATGCCATCACCTTCGAATATGCTCCGGCGGTGACATTACAATCCACACGACTAATTCTCACCTTATTGATATGCACAGAAAATGGTGAACCCCTTGGCATCGAACCCCAAAAGTTCAATGCTGTTTTTATATTTGGGACTGGTGTAATATTTCGACCGCATTTCTGTGTTTTTTATAGATGTGGGAGAAATAACTTATCGATATTATCATCATTTTCTGTTGCAGTTCTTTGGAATTAATGATTTTTTCATCAAGTTATTGATTTGATCAATGTAATATGCCCCAGGTTGAATTTTTATTATGGTAAGGTGCGATAACATTATTTTCCACATCCACATTGAATATAGGGTTATAGGAGTAGAAGTTATATAAGCCTCGTCTATTATTACTGTCGGCATCCTATATAAGTATCCTTACTAAAGTATCCCGACAATGAAAACGTACGGGACACGACTGAGTACTTTTTACTTATTGGCGTTTTTTATTGCTGACAGCAGAAATTGGTGGAGTAATTGCCGCTTCTTGGGTTATCTATCCAATTCATCCATCTCATTATATGTGACTGGATTCACATCATTCACTCTACGATAACAACAGAAGATCATTTTCGTGGGGAACCATCAGTCACATAAGAATTATTTTTATCAGCAGCATTGTAATGATGCTGGCAGTACTGGTACTTCAAGAAAAAAAAATCTGTTTTTCCGTTAATCAGATGTCGCCCCCACACGAATGACAACTCTCAGAAGTTGAGAAACTTGTGCGAGCTGAGGGCTAACAAGGTCTCACTTTTTTACGTGTGATTCCGTGATTCCTAGCACGGAATCAATATCATCAATATTATTTTGGTGGTCGCATCCAATTGCTATGTTGGTGTTATTTCAATTTCAACTCTCAGCGGAATAATAATGAGATGAACATTTTGACATCTATTCTATTCTTTCTAGGATGGAAATCAACCAAACATGATGTGAGGTATGCGAAAGGTCGCTGACAAACTTACGCCCATTGAATGTTTGCATTACATGCAATAATAATAATAGTGATAGACTCTATTCGCAGAATCTATCCAGATCACTCTGTCAAGATGGTTGTTCTGATTATTGGAGTCCTTGGTGGAATGATGTCCTCTCTACTCTCGAATCTCAAAATCATACCGGCTTGCCGCACTAAGGCAGAAATCTTAGCGGCACAGATGCAGAAGGGTTGCCATTCTTGGCTCACTGCGCTTTCTCAGGGCACATGATTCTCGGACCCGATGATCACTTACCCCACGGTGTGGGGAGTGGTCATTGGTTGATAATGCTGGCGCGACCTCCAGAATGTATCGGGGCTTTGGGGGATAGGGCCTGACCAGCGCACACTACGGTGAAAAAAAATGAATAATAATAATAATAATACAGACAGGCAGGCAGACATGACAGAATGGTACTGGATGTAGCCTGTAAAGTCGTCAGGAGTTCGGATCCCCTTCTCTGCATGGTCCG
The DNA here is from genome assembly GCF_000500325.1 of Leptinotarsa decemlineata. NCBI lineage: Eukaryota > Metazoa > Arthropoda > Insecta > Coleoptera > Chrysomelidae > Leptinotarsa > Leptinotarsa decemlineata. Next base: position 10,993 of record NW_019293407.1, on the reverse strand, counting down.
CGACCATGAGAGAGCAGGAATTGGAGCATTTCAGTTTAGGGCAGCTGCCCGAACTGATGATCTTGGTTTAGTTCTCGACACTAAACGAGGACGTGACAACTCTGTCACTGAGTTGGAACCCGTTCAGCAAAAAGCTCAAATAAAAGCCGCAGAGATCACCTCACTTCTGCGGAAACACAAGGATGAGCCAATGCATGGGGTCTTCTTCAATAACATTGAAGACCTTGGCTTATCAAAGCGCCTGACTTTCGTTTTTCTCAGGTCGAGTGGGCTGAAGTTGGAAACTGAGGACATGTTATCAGCATGTCCAGCATATGCAGTCTCGGCCTATATCCATCGACATAACGCGGCCCTAAGAGTGCTATATTATCATATACGGCACTCTCACGGTATTGACGAGACACCGGTGTTGCCCTATGCTCCGGGGGATATTGAATCCGTTATGGGGAACGAGAAGTGCCAAATTTATTTGAACTATTCGTTCCCCACCCTCAGGCTCATACAAGCTAATAGGCCCGATGTAGTCCTTCTCGATCACCAGAGCAAAACGATATTTGTCGTGGAGTTTTCAGCTCCTGGCGAAACGAATATCGTCCGAAAAGAGGAGGAAAAACGGATAAAATATCGAGATTTTCTCTTCGAACTCCGCAGATTCTATCTAGACCACTCTGTCAAGATGGTTGATCTGATTATTGGAGTTCTTGATGGAATGATGTCCTCTCTACTCTCAAATCTTAAAATTATACAGATGCATAAGGCTGTCATTCTTGGCTAATTGCGCCAATGATCACTCACCCCACGGTGTGGGGAGTGGTCGTTGGTTGATAATGCTGGTGCGCCCTCCCGAATGTATCGGGGCTTCGGGGAATAGGGCCTTACCGGCGCACACTACGGTGAAAAACAGAATAATGTCTTTTATTTACCAAGGTAAAAAAAGGAAGAGCACAAAGAAAAATACAATGGGTTTGTACCGGAACAGAATTCAGGAGACAAGCGTGTGCAACACGGCGAATCCTGCCCTTCCATTGAACTCCTTCCTATACAATATAAAAAACTTAGAATATTCATCAAACATATAATGTACAGAAAATTAGAGTGTCTATATGGTAAGAGAAAAAAAGAAAAAGAATAAAATAATGGTCACAGAATGACTTAAGTTTTTGCATTTTCTGCGAGACACGATAGCTGTTTTTCACATAGCCAGTTACGAGCCTGTAGCTTGAAAAGTGGCAGTTTCAGTTTTTTCAGGTGTGACTATTGTTATGAGCGTAGATAAAAAAACTGAACGATCTCTCAAACAGTGCTGTGCTGTGGCGGGGGGAAGTTAATGTATTTTTGTATCAGATATTCACTTCATGTTCATTTTCACGTAATCAAACTTGTAGTCCAGTAAGATCAATAAAGAGATGTCTCCTGTGACTGTTGATGCCAACATGTCATCCGTTATTTCAAACAAAGCTGTTGTACAGCTATGTAGAGGCCTAAGTTACTTACGTATATTCCCCGATTTGTTTGTTAAAAATGCATTTCAATAACTTAGACATGGTGGGGAGAATACTTATGGGTCTGAGATCTTTGTAGTCCAAAATGTCAGCTGTTTTAGGGTATAACATACGCAATTTTCCATTGAGTTGGGACAAAATAGCTATTGACTATATGTAATAAAGCATTTTTTATTATCGGAAAGCATATATTTATCATTGTCATATTGATATCATCTACTCCAGTTGCATTAGTTTTCAGGCAATTTACTGCATCTACAACGTCTTCTTCAGATACAAGGTGAAATTCGAAATCATTTGAATCCAGATTCGAGGATAAGTTGTTATTATAAAATTCAATAAGTTTCTTGTTGTCAATATTGGAATTTGGGACACTGTTTACAAAATGGGAGTTAATCTGATTGGCGTCATTCGAATTTCCTGGGATTGCAACGTAAGGTTTTCTGCTTGTAACATTTAGGTTTCGCAGCTCATTCCATAGTTGCTTCTGGTCTTTATTGGCACAAACACGTATGAAATGAATTTTTTTTTATGATTTATAGAAGTGTTGGTAATGTTTCGAATATTTTTATAATGACGAAAATTGTCCTCTGATTCAGTTTGCTTGTTTTTCGGTTTTGCTTCGTCTCTGAGGTTCAATAATTCCCTGAGATTATCGTTCAAGGAAGAATGTGCTTTTGTTAATCTTACTCACCGCATTGAGGCATGATGGTCAATTACTATTAGGATAGATTCATTGGGTATTTTCAATTTTTCATCTATATTTTTAGTATAGTATATTCTATGTAAACTCATTTTCTCTAGTTCACAGCAAACCATTTTTGAAGATTCTACAGTATTTCATGACAGGATTCGGCTTCGAAATACCAAGATCTGCAAAAACCTCATCGCGGCATATATATCACAAACTATGACTCCAGAATTGGATATAAATTTTGTTTGTGTAACTATTATCAAATCTATCAGTGTCGAATTTTTCTCACACACTCTTGTTGGTGAGTTTATGATTGGCGATAGCTTATGATCGCTCATTAAATTCTCTAAATATTTGTTCCAATAATTATTAGGATTGTAAACATCCACATTCAGATCGCCCATGCCAATAACAATATCAGACATATTTAGGGAATGGGAAAATGTATTATCTAATTCTTCGGAAAAGATGAAATTCTTGAAATCAGTGAATTTGCCCAAAATAGAACAAATATCCAATTGCATCATTCTTAGATTATTCTGTGCCATATTTCAATAATAACTAAAGAAACAAATAAATATCAGGTACCATTTCTGAATAGCTAAGAAATAAAAGAATAAGGTATAAAAGAAAGAAAAAAAAGGTCACTTTTTCTAACGTATTCTAAAAACACTTCATTGTGCGATTTTCACTAGACAGTTTTACAAAAACGCAACACGTGTTTCGCCATACAATGGCTTCCTCGGGCGTGTCTTAATAACTAATTCTACACATTAAATGCTATATATACCTTATTCTACAATTTGAAGTAACTGAATTTCAAGTACCTGATTTATTCTAATTGATCATTCAGTAAATTACCCGAATTCCTGAATCTATTGATTTCTAAACATTCTAAAAGATAGAGTTTCAAACTCTTCTCTTCTAAATGTAATACATCGTATTCATGATTGAACTCATGTCCTTCTGCTGAAAGGTGATTTGCAAATGTGGAATTGGTCTTTCTATTTACAAAACTACTTCTATTCTCTTTAATTCTTTGGGAAAATAGTCTTCCAGTTTGGCCAATATACAGTTTTGGACAAGAGCCATAAGTCACCTTATACACTCCTGATCTATCCAATAAAGAAGTTTTGTCTTTATTGTTTTTAATAAATTTACTTAAATTATTATTCATTCTGTAAGCTACGTTTACGCCTTCTTTCTTCAAAAAACGAGAAATATTCCTGGTTGGTTCACCCAAATATGCCAATGTCCTATATCGCATCTTGAATATGGGTAGACCAAGTCCATGGCTTGCTTTTGATAAGATTTTTGGTAAGATTGGCGTTTATAATATCTACTTTATAACCGTTATTAACCGCGATTTGTTTGATCAAATTCAGCTCTTTCTGGAACTCCCTATCAGACAGTGGAATATTCAATAATCTGTGAAGCATACTATTGAATGCAGCAAACTTCATGCTGGTAAGGGTGTGTGGAGGAATTATGTATGATAATGTCTGGGTACTATGGTTTGTGGAAAAATTTCTGATTTGCAGTCGCTATTCTCTTCTTTATTCAAGGGTACTGTGCGAATACAGGTCTGCTCATATCTGCCTGCTTATAATTTGACATTAACCAACCTACTATTTTCTTCCCGACATGTTGCATTATTTTTTTAATGTTTAAAATCACGAAATTCTATATCATGTTTTGTACAAATCGCTAGAATGAAAGTCTTTTGAATAGTTATGAAACTGTAGTTCAATGTTTAGTTTACAGAAAAGTATGTTACTTATGGTTAGTAACTGAATCATTGGTCAGAAAAAATGTGACAAATAAATAGGTCGAAAGTGAGTGGATGTAGTCGACCCACCACCAAAACCCGCAAGCGTTTATTGTGGCTCACACCTATTCACACTCGACCAAATAAACCCAGCTTTTAAACGAAGCCGATTTGTTTGTATGGTGAGTGATTTTTCAGGTCAGATGGTAAGAGTACGGCTCTGCCTGACTCTAAAAACCTGATTCGGTCACCAGCGGGGCAGGCACAAAGTATGTCTCTGCTATTTCATCATTTTCCAAACAGAGGCGACACACACTGTCTTCCGACTGTCTTTCGATATCCTGAGTCTCTGCATATGATGATTCGAATGACAGTGACCTGTGAAAGGCCTGTTAGACATCGTAGTTCATCCCTACTATAGTCCAATAATTGTTTAGTATCAAGCTTCGAAGGGTGAATAAACGCCTTTGAGTGAGTCAATCCGGGAAGATTCTGCCAGAATTCCATAAATCTTCTTGCCATCCAGGTGTTCAATCTTCATATGGCAAAGTCTAAAGTGATGCCAATAACAGGTTCTGGTCCGATTGAGCTGCTTGCAGCACTCTCCTTTGCAAGGGAGTCAGCAGCCTCATTGCCTTCCAGGCCAGTATGGCCAGGAATCCAGACCAGAGACAATCTGTCGAGTCTTCCTATCGAGGAGAATTTTTTTTGCAAATTTGCTACCGATTCAAATGTTGCTAGGTAGGAGCCAAGAGCTTCCAATACCGCTTGACTGTCCGAGTATATTTTTATTGACTTGTGTATGAGGTTGGATTCTTCCATTCTATCCGCACACAATTCAATAGCGTAAATTTCCGCTTGAAATACAGTCGCATAGGTTCCTAGGCAAGTTTATATATCTGTCCTGGGTCTGCGACTGAAATCAGCTGCACCATAACCTGAAGGTGTTTTTGATCCATCTGTGAACCAACAACTATCTGCTCTCAATATTTCCTTCTCCCGGAGGATCCAGTCCTCTCTACTCGAGAACAGTACTTTATAAGGCAGTTCGTAGTTGACAGTTGGATGCATAAAGTCAGAGGTCATTTCCAGAATGCTGTGACTCACAGTGTCAACCAACAGTTTGTTGCACTCTGCAGTAAATTGATTTGTGCAATTGGCAATGTGCACAGTTCAATATGCATTCCACCTAGCCTCTCTCTCCAGAAAAATGTAGAAAGGGGGTAGATCTAGAAGGATCTCCATGACCCCTGACGGTATGGTACTGATGGCACCTCTGATGGCCAGACAAGCCTGTCTATGTAAGCCAGAGAGCTTCCTCTGAGCCGTTTTCTGTGAAGCTTTCGGCCACCAGGCAATTTCTCCATGAGTGATCATTGGTCTGACAATCATCACATAAATCCAATGGATTTTTTTGGTACCTAAACCCCAAGTTTTACCACAAATCCTTTGATATGTCCATAGTGACAGTCTGGCTTTGTGTAAAACTTTTTCCAAGTGAGCGTTCCAGGTGAGTTCCTTGATCAAGGACAATGCGCTGCGTTGCGCTGGAATATCGCAGAATGCCTAGATATTTCATATTTCATCTCCTTTCCAAATGAAATGACCTCACCATTGAGGTAAAGTGGCGTTAAATCGTCCAATTTTCTCCTCCTGGTGAAGGTAATTATCATAGTTTTGCTGAGGTTGACAGACATCTGCTCCCTCAGGCACCAACTGTGAACAACGTCCATCGTGCTTTGGAGGATATTACAAGCTACCCTTTTCGACGTGGACCTTCCCAAGATGACGAGGTCATCTGCATAAGCTTGCAGATCTACTTTTCTTCTGTCGAGGGCATCAATCAGACTATCCATCAGGAGCAATCACAGATAGTACCCCAACTTGAGGGAAACATATGGTGACCCTGAACCTAATGGTCTCGCCTTGAAGAGTCGTAGTTGCAGTTCTGTTTACCACCATGGCATAGATCCAGCCAGTTATGGTCGATTCTATATCTTTCCTAGCCAGAGATGATCCTATAAATTTAGGTAGTTCATTGTTAAATGCTCCTTCGAAATAGAGGAATTCAGCAACCGCAACCTCCTTGTTGTCAAGGGATTGGGAAATGTTCTCTACGAGGTTGTTTAATGCAAAATATGTCGATTTTTCGTTTTGATAAGCATACTCGTGGTTATGCATATAATGCCACCCTCCTGATGTGTCCATCCAGTATCCTCTCAAGTCCTTTCAACAGTAAGGATGTGAGGCTGATTGGTCGTACCGATTTAGGGTGTGGGTCTTTCCGACCCACTTAAGGTATATACAGGGGCGTAGCGAAAAAAAACCTGGGGGGGGGAGGGAATCCAAATTTTCCCAACCCCACCAGCAAAATTTCCCAACTTTCGAAAAAATGATAGCCGAGGAATTAGTTACTATTATAATATATTAATTTTCTTACTTAGCTACCCAAAGATTGGCTGAATGCTTATACCCGGTAGGGTATGCACAAACAAAAATACATTTTGGTAATTATAAAAATA
>NW_019293406.1:9226-34469 GCF_000500325.1 Leptinotarsa decemlineata | reverse complement strand
CCCAGGAGTTTCTTCAGTTTATTCATGACATTTTATAATATATACATCGTTAATAAACAAACTCCTAAAAAATTGATAATAACCTTGAGAAGTAAAACTTGTGCCAAGGTAAATGATATATACCATCTCACATATTTTCATATACAAAGTATATGAACATATGTGAAAAAAGAAAATAAAGAATGAATACATAAATTTAAAATATGTGCTCAATAGCAATATATGAATAACTTAAATGAAATTATTCAGAAATTTAGTTGATCAAATGTATATCATTATTTCTTGAAATTCATTATATCATGAAAAAAATTTCGTGAAGTTCCTATTATCCATTCTGTAATTTAATTTTTATATGAAAAGAAAAGATTTGGAATTTTTTATTTGATGAGGCAGCTTATCAATTAAATGGTGTTCCATTTAAACAAAATAATTTTATGAAATATTTTGAAAACGCGACTGTCATTGTTTTTGTTATCGGCATCCAGAAGACCATTAAAAATGCCACTAGTTTGCCTATTTAAACGAATTAGTAGTATCAATAACAACGGATTTGGCAATGGAACACTCTGTATATTTATTTTCCATGTCTCGACAAAAACAATTCACATATTGCGTTTCTCTAATTGAAGTTTACGACAGTGATTGATTGCGATTATCGGAAGGATTTATTTCAGAAATGAAATCAAGGTTAGTGATATAAGAATAAATATTTGGTTTAGTTAAATTTGTTACATGAGTCTAAAAATGAACGTATACAAATTGATGTGAAAAAAGTGAAGTAGGTAGTATTTCTTGATAAAAGTGTTTTTGAATTCATCTCTTCCATCGTTGAATTTTTCAATATCGATAGGAAACCATGTGGATATCTGGTATTCTTCACTTGTTAACAATAAAAGAAATATTCAATCTTTGTATCGTACTCAAATCTTTGTTGCTGATACGAAATAGATTATTTACAATGCAACAATGTTTGATTCCAATGCTATAAAAATATGTTCATTCTTCAGAAACCCTGCAGCTGAAAAAGCAAATACGCCACTTGAATCAATGAAATCGTACCGGAGCGCCAATTGATTTTTGTTGTTTCATAATTTTATGATTTGTATTACTTTCTTCTTTAAAATAAGTAAAAGTAGAAAAAAAAAACAGTTTATTGAAACCATGATAGTCACATCAAGGCACTGGAATAGATATATCAATAAATTCCTTTCCTAATTTAGTCTACAAACATTTGAAAAAATCGTAAAATTCACACCTTTTTTTAATCCCTAACTAGTTTTCTCAAAACTGATTGGATCTTATCAAGATTCACTTTTTATCTTACTTACCAATTTTTGGGTAGAATTCGTATTTTCAAGTATGAATTTTTGGTGGGTTATAATAAACTGAATAATACGTGTTAGTCAGAAGATGAAAAAATTATCGTGTTAACAAACTATATAAATCAAAATGAAAACAAAATTATTATCTATCCTCTGTTCAGCATCGAATAACCAAAATGAATTACACTTCATCTCTCAGTATGTCTAACAAACTAATTGAATTTCTTATTTTCCATTATAAGTAAACATAAAAACATATTGCAATAAGGATGACGTAGATTTCGAATAAACTATATGGTAAATAGTGTCTTTTAAATCCTTGAAGATAGAACGAACTTATCTATAGAAATAATTATGGAATTACTAGAATGCTGTGAACGAAACTATTATTTTCATTTGAAGGACGAACTCTTCACACAAGATGAAATACTGCCAATGGTATCGTCACTTTTACCAGTTATAGCCCACATATCAATGGAGTGGTTTGAAACTCTGGCCATTGAAGCCCACAAGAAACCCTGAGTCTGGTCGAGATACGTTAACGACACCTTAATAATATGGAACCATGGGAATACTGAACTAGACGCCTTTCTGAAACACATCAACAGCATAAGACCTTCTTCCATCACTGTCACAATGGAGAAGGATGTCCACAACGAATTGCCATTCTTAGACGTATTGGTGAAGAGGACCGACACTAAGTGCGAAACATATATATCCCGAAAACCCACTCACAGGGGACAGTATCTGAACCACAAATTCAACCACCATCAATCGAATTAAAAGAGGAATCATCAAGACTCTATTAGACCGTGCTTTCGGGCTCTGTAATATGAAGGGAGGTCTCGAGAAGAAATTAGACATCATCAAAAATGGTCTTCCAATGTGATGGTGGAACAGACTTTTGCTAAAAGACAGCAAGCGCCTCGCAAGGAAGAGAAGCCGTCACAACCAGTGTTTGCTCTTTCCTACATCAGAGGATCATCAGAAAGAATAAGAAGAATTGGGTCCAAGTACAACATCAGAACCTGTTTCAGATCCAGAAACACTATCCGTAGCAACCCCACGAAAACCAGGTCTCTTAACGCGGACTATGATTCCAAGAATTGCATATATTGGATACCCTGTGAGTGCAAAAAATCCTATATCGGTGAAAAAAAGAGGCCATTGAACGTTCGCATTGCCGAGCACAAGAAACACACACAACGAGGGGAAACCAGCAAATCAGGGATAGCAGAGCATATTTGAACCCATCAACATAACTTCGAGTGGTCTTAAGCTGAGATCATACACAGGAAGGAACACTGGTTTGTGAGGAAATTTAAAGAAGCCGCATACATGTTGTCCTAAAATGTATTCAGCCATGCTAGCGTAGAGATACGCAACATATGGAAACCCATAATCAAGCGAAAGATGACCAATTCCCATTAAATCACTAAATTTAACAGAGACGTAGAAAGACAATTTTTAACAGGGGATGAATGGGAAATATCCACGCTGACAATGACAAACGCAGGTTTGGTTTTTACCTAACTTGTGATCTATCTGAAGTATCATTCAATATTTGTTTACTGTTTGCGCATTTAGGGTTGCTCCAATTACTATTTATATATAATAAGAAATTTAATGAAATGTACAATTTACCTCATAATTTCCATTTTTCTCGTGTCAACACTCAAATAACAAAGAGCAATGAAGTTGACAACAGGTAGATGTTCACTGCTGGCTTTATAGATTCAATGACACAAAGTGCACTTTTTTGCACAGGCGTAGGTATATTGGAAAATGCAGTTTTCTACAAAATATAAAATTGAAGTGTCTATCCTACAAATATCTGCTAACATTCGAATTCACATGAAACCGGCAATTCATACGTGATAGAATAGATTGATACTTGATGAAAAGCCATAACTTATTCAAGTAGCTTACAAAGCAAACTGTAGTATGAAAGCGCTTGAGAAAGCTGTTGTATACGAAAACACGTGTCGCGGTTTTGTAAGTTGTCCAGAAAGCTATTGTATAGCGAAACACGTGTCGTGGTTTTGCAGAGAAAATCTCACAATAGAGTGCTTCTTCAACTGGTTCTTCAACTCGTTAAGGAGGAGGAAATTTCCAATAAAAAAGTCCCGACTACCAAAACTCTATCTCCATTATTTATAATTTTAATTTGACGTTACGGCGCGGCTGTTACGGCATGAGTTAATCAAAAGAAATGATTTTTTTATATCATAAAATGTCATTTTGAAAATTTAAAAAAATTCTAGTATCTTCTTAACACTTAAATGAATTGAGTCCCGTAGAAAAAAAATGGATCACTATTTTTCAAAAAGTTATTCAATTGTTAACTAACAAATTTTTTCCCAATCTCCGTTGGCATAAATAATGGGATAAAAGGTCACATAAATATGGTCACATTTCCAATTTTTTTCCATACCCATATGAATTTGACAGCAGTGCATTCAATTTTGAATAATTGTCAACAGAACTAATGAAAGAGTCCCTTGTAAAATTGTAATTCAAAGGCACCTTAAATTTTGAAGGTGCCATTTTACGTGTTTCTATCACATGAAGTGAATTCATTAAACAAATGATTTTTTAACAACTTTGACTTCTGAATAGCCGAAAGTAGGACGAAAAATGTTTTTGAAAGTAATGCAAGCATTGTAACGGAATAGTTACCCCAAATAATGATGTAACTTTGTTTATTGTATCAATCGGTGCCAGTAAGTAACTTTTAAAACATCTCTGGCAGAATTTAGTCTTCTTCGGCTGGTTTCTTTTGACCGTGTGTTACAAATATTCGCATAACTTGAGATAATTAACGATTTGATTATTCTTATTTATCATACCGGTCGGTCGGTAGCCGGGCGGTTCGACGTGGGTGTTTGTTCACTCAGTCAATCGGCCGATGTGTGAGTGAATGGTTCAACCCCCAGGCTGAACTTTCGATTTTCACTTGCTATCGTCCAACCCGTGTTAGAAATCACACGTTGAAAGGTAAGACCACGTTAGTCCTTAGCTCGCACAAGTTTCGACTTCTGAAGGTTATCGTTCGTAGGGATGCGATAGCTGGTTAACGGAAAAACATATTTTGAACATATTTTTTAAATGTTAAATTCCGCTATATCATTAACTTCTTGGGCTGCGTTCTGCAGGTTGTAATCTACGTTTTGTCTACGTTAGGCATTATATTGTAAAATGGTCGTCTCCCATAAACATCTACTTCGCGGTACATAAATACTTTGTTTCTCTAGCAGCAAAATATTCCTATGAAAAAATTCTGGAATATTCATAAGGATAATTAAAAGCAACGGATTTAATCTAGACCCCGAGGAATACCAGACTGAATTATAAATTCGATAAATTTGAATACAAGGCATTGAACGAAAGTATGGTTACCGGAAAAATTAAAAAAAAAATAGTTGGTTTTAAATAACTATTCAAGCCCGAATTTGAAAGATTCGTTTTTTATAGAAAGGAATAACGTTGGTAGAGAGGTCTTTCTTGTCGGGCCAATATGATGGTACATATTTTATAACCTGTGAAATAGTTTTGTCTTTTTCAGTTTGAGTTTTTAATTCTTGTTTGCACATAGGAAGATTCCGTACTCTCAGATGCAATAAGCGCACATAATTTGGTACTGCTGAATGTTTTGCTGTTTCTTTCAAGGTCAGCCTGAAAGTGAATCTGCAGGACAATTTTCGTTTCCTGGAGGATACGAAACACGTCGAAATTATAAGTATCAAGCATCATGACCTATCTTAAGAGTCGGTTGCTTGCTATTTTTGAGACCTGACGATCCTCTCCAAAAATAAGCTCTAATGGCTTATGATCAGTAATGAGGGTGAATGTTCGACCATATAAGTATTGGTGAAACTTGCTAACTGCATAAACTAATCCCAAGGCCCCTTTGTCAATAGTGGAGTATAGTTTTTCATCACTGAAGGACCTTGATGCGAAGACAATTGGTTTCGGAGTTCCATCTCGAAATTTGTGTGATAGCACGGCACCTGCACCTGCATTGCTTGCACCACTGTTGGCAACCAGGGGTTTTCCAGGGTCATAATGCGGTAGGGTGTCATTTGAGGCCAGGCTTTGCTTTAAATTTTCAAATATTTTAGTGTCTCTATTCGACCATTCTCGCTTTACACTGTTTTTAAGAAGACGATGTAAAGGTAAGATGTAATCACATTTTGATTTTTGGGTTTTTATTCCTGCAGATTGTGAGCGGTGCAGAACTTCCCTTAATCGCTGGGCTGTGTTAGATTTGTTGCTGTGCTGTAACCAGTATGTCATCCCTACGCCCTCTATTTCTGCCAGTATCTGATCCATGGTTCGTTGAAAAAGGGATGGTGCAAAACTGATCCCGAATGGTGATCGTCGGTATGTGAAATAGCTCTTATGTGTAGCGATTACCAAATATTTACGGAAGTTTGGGTGAACCTCCATTTGAAGGTATGCGTCCTTCATCAGGTCGATTTTAGAAAAATGTCTCCTTCCAGATAATTTTGCTGTAATGTCCTCAAAATGAGGTAACGGTTATTCATCTATTTAAACATGTTGATTTATGGTGACTTTAAAATCGGCACAAATCCTCGACCTGCCATTTGACTTCAAAGAAACCACAATAGGGGTAGCCCACAAAACTTCAGTGTTAGTTGTATCGATTGATTCCAGAACACCTTCCTGGACCAACTTGATCCTATAGCGCTAACGATACGCTTCTCGGACGAAATTTTCTTGGTGTGATATTATTTTGTATATCTATTTTGGCTTTGTGACCTTTTTTGGTGCCTAAACAATAATCGAACAGTTCTGGAAAATCACCCAGTACACTGTCAATCATACTTTTGTGTTGGTGGTCCTCCTTTATATGATATATTTTTGCAATTTTGTTTTATTGTCAAAAGCTTTCACTTCCACTATTGGCTCTTCGCCGTAGGGCATCAAATCATTTACTTTTTTTAGTGATGGACTGCCAATTTTATTCCAAATTAAGTAACCTGCCTACTAGCGCATGTACAGAGTCAGGATCATAAAGCATGTCAATATTCTTGATACTTATTTGTACTAGTAACATCACATTACTAGTCGTTCCTACCTATCTAATATTTAGAACGGTCGAGTTATAGTCTGTATCCCCGGATTCCGCTTCACTATTATATTCGGAAAAATTATCGTTTTCATTGTGACTTTCATGTTCAACACAGCGTGTTGAACGTTACGATTTCCCCTAGTATTTACGCGCTTTTGATTGTCTAAAGGTGCGTATTCACCAAAAAAGCGAGGAGGAGCGAACATGAGCGAACACAAGCAAACATACACAAATGCTCGCTCATGCTCGCTCGTGCTCGCTTTTTTGGTGAATATGCACCTTTAGATTTTAATGTTGTGAACTCCATTCTGGGAAGATATAGTGCGGAAAGCATGAATTCAGTTTCATTTTAGTTGTTGAGTGGGACTCTTACTGGGTTGCTAATGTTCAAAGTAGAATATTAAGGTTCATATTTACCAAAAAAGCGAGCACGAGCGAGCATGAGCGAGCATGAGCGAGTATGAGCGAGCATATGTGAATATGCTCGCTCATATGCACCTTTAGATTTTAATGTTGTGAACTCCATTCTGGTAAGATATAGTGCGGAAAGCATGAATTTAGTTTCATTTTAGTTGTTGAGTGGGACTCTTACTGGGTTGCTAATGATCAAAGTAGAATATTAAGGTTCATATTCACCAAAAAAGCGAGCACGAGCGAGCATGAGCGAGCATGAGCGAGTATAAGCGAGCATTCGAGTATGTTTGCTCGTTTTCGCTCATGTTCGCTCGTGCTCGCTTTTTTGGTGAATACGCACCTTAAAAACACAAACACAAACTCGCGAAAAATGATTGTCTTCTCTGCAAGTGCCACACTTTTTACCGGAAGCAAGGCAATTCCGTTGTGGGCATTTCAAGTCCCCGCAGTGGAGACAGTCAATGTTCGGAAATAGTTCACGCACTTTATTTGATTGTTTAGCGGACGATGCACTTTGTCTGGTTTTCTTACGCGATTCACATAACCATCAGTATTTTGTAGTATAGCCATCCAAAGAGAAAATGCGACTTCGTTGTTTTTTGGTACTCTTCCTGATTATAAAAAACTTGATGAAATTTAGATGTTTCCTGAAAACGAACTTTATAAAGAAAAGAGAGGTAATAACACACCACTTTATGGAATGAAAACAAAAACAAATGGATACAATACTTTCTCCCAGCAAAATTCTGAAATGGTTTTCAAAGATATTTAGAATTGTCCGGTAATAAATTCTTCAGTCAAAACCCTTAGGTTAAATGAGTTGAAAAATATTGGTAACACCTCTTTCATGAACAGCGTAATTCAATGTTAATCAAACACGAGATGGTTATTGGAATATTTGAAAAAGGTTGAATTGATGGAAGATATCAATACTAGTATTTCTAGTATGGAGGGTGCTTTAATCAAAGCGTTTGTAGAAGTCATCAAGAAGTTGAGGTCAGAAGATTCATTTGATAGAGTAGTAAATACAATCTCCTTGAAAAATCAGATTCAAAGTTTTGCTCCTCGATTCATGGGTAATTCCCATCAAGACGCCCAGGAGTTTCTTCGTTATCTTTTAGAAGGTTAACATGAAGACGTTGATATAATTAATGAGAAACCTAAACCAATCTTAATGGAGATTGACGAAAAATTGAGCGACAGCGGAAATACACAAGAGTCATGGCTCACATATTTGAGGATGCATAACTCTAAGATTGTAGATAATTTCGTTGGTCAATTGAAATCAACGATGAAATGCACACATGGTGGACACTCATCAGTAACCTTTGATTCTTTTTGGGATTTGTTTCTCTCCATACCACAAAGAACCGACCAGTAGAATTTGTGGCAATGCTTGAAGTCGTTCACAAGAGAAGAAACTTTGGATGGAAATGAAAAACCGACGTATTCGAAATGCAAGGAAAGAAGAAAATGCACAAAGTATCTATCAATCCACAAGTTTACCCATATTTTAGTAATTCATTTAATAAGATTCTCTCCAACGGAAAAATTTAGAGGCAAATTGAATGTTGTCATCGAATTTTCTCTAGAAGGATTGGATATGGACAATTTTGCAGCAGAAAATGTGGCTACTTGTTGTTATAATCTATATGCACTTTTGAAGCACAATGGGACTACTTACTGCAGCATACTGCAGACAGCCGTATACTGGCACGTGGCACAAATACAATGATTCACACGTGTCACCAATTTCACCAAAATCGCTTGTGAGTGGAGAAGCATACGTCCTCTTTTATGAAAAGGATGGAACAAAAGTGCACCTCTAAGATAGCTGAGGGGAAGTTTCTCTGTGCAATTATTATTTATTTTTTGTTAAGTTCGAATAAAATAATCATTCATCGTTAAAAAAAACTCATTACAGGATTACGTAGAATCTCAAGGAATAGCTACATTATTGAGGATCATAGTTGGTCACGTGGACACATCTTTGCCGCACTCTGCGTAAAACTACGTAATACTGTAACTTGCAACCGTTTTCTGTAATTTGCAATAATAGATTTTCAACTGGGGTTCAGCATTTTCTACGGGAAATAAAGTCATTTTGCAGAAGACACCTGTTCGAATAATTTCTAAAATTGCATTCAGAGAGTCATTTAGGAGAGCTTTCAAAGTGGTGAAACTTCTTACGGTTTTTGGAGTCTGCATTCAAGGATTATATATATTTGTTTTGAAGATAGATCAACATTTTTGTCGAATCTGAAAATTCATTATCAGCCTACTTGCTCTGGAAATTTTCTAGTGCCCAGATCACATCGAACTGGCAAAGCCTTCTGTATCTCGGCCGATTTTATTTTCAATTAGTTGAGAGGATAATCATCTCCCAATATAAATGTTATATGCAGTACATTATAACAAACTCATTTCAAAATATAGATGGAAAACATATTTAATTGATAGAAAAAATCGTATTCTCTGGATAAATTTCAACTTACATATATACTCGTACATACCTTTACTTTAAGATATCAACGAGTGTGTAGGATCTTAATGTTTTTTTTTCATTTTTGTACATGGACAAATATATTTTTCTTACGTCATGTACTATTATTAATCAGATGATGAGCTAAAAAGTCCAAAACAAGTGTCTAATAAGGTTCGTTCGCCTTTTTCAAAGTGCTAAGTATGTCGAAAAAAATGATTTCTTAGTTCGCCTTTTTCAAAGTGCTAAGTATGTCGAATAAAATGATTCCTTAGGTTTATATCATCAATATTGCAACTACGTTTTCTCAAAAAATATAAACATTTATGATATGGATTGATCGGGTAATAAGTAGAAATATAATTTCGCTTCAGTATTTACAAGAAAAAATTTGAATGAAAGCGTGATACTGAATTTATGTAATTATTTGTATTACCTCTTATCCTTAAATAACATGCCAACTGGTATTTCAAGTAATGGTTTAAATTGCATGCTTTATTCAATACACCCGGATATGTCTTCTTTTATGAATTGAAAGAAATTATGCAATCATATATTTAAGTGAATTTGACAAATACAATCTGTTGAAATTTTTGCGACGCAGTATAACGAAATAACGAGAATATTTACGTTGAGCAACTCCACGTATTCCATCATCGATGATATTTTTTGGGAGAAGTGAGCGAGATATTTGTAGGTACTCTAAAACACTATATTTCCTATATTATCATATTCGTGGGAGAAGCTACAATGATATTATACTTCGATAGCCACGTCCTTGAGATCACAAAGGTAGTTGTTCGCGTCAGCCCGATCCTGTGCGTAATGTTTAAAGTCGTGCAAAAACTTATCAGTACCACCCATTGCCTGCTATCCGAGGCCTGTTTTGATTTATCATAGTTATTACGCTTGAAGTGTGTATCTATATCTTTAAAAATCGAGAAGCTCAACATTTCAAATTTCATGGTAATCGAACCTGCCAAACTTTTACTCCTCTCTCCTTCCAGGACACCCCACCCACTATGGAAAACACTTACCCTGAGTGTTGCCAAATTATCCAGCAAGCGTGTTTATTAAAAGGAGTACCAGAAAACGCGTCAGGAACGATTCCTGATTCTCTCAGTCCGTATACAGTATAACAGAACAGTATAACACCACCACCAGTATAACAGTAACCACAACACTCATAAGTCAGCTCTCTGTACGCTTCTCAATTTTGAATCGAAAGTAATTTCTAGATTTCTCAGAGAAATTTTTAGATCTCGACCCACATTTCCAAAGTACAACGAAACCTGGGATCCAAATCCAGTTTTGGCCCAGTTAAATACATTATTACCTTTAGAATCGTTAACTTTAAAAAACCTAACAATGAAGTTAGTTGTACTGCTAGCTCTTGCTACAGCACAACGTGTACAAACACTATCAAAAATAAAAATTTCAAATATTTTCAGATTCGATGATCGAATAGAAATAAGAATAACCGATATCCTAAAACATCGGCCCCAAACAAAGTTCAACCGATACTCATATTGCCATATCTTTTGAAAAGCCACATCTTTGCGTGGCTTCGCTAATGGAATATTATATGAAAACAACAAATAAACTTAGAAGCAATTCGGATCAACTATTGATAACAATTAAAACACCGCACCACCCAGCAACAACTCAAATCATCAGTAGGTAGATTAAAAGTGGTCTCAATGAAAGTGGTGTTGATACATTAATGTTTACAGGCCACAGCACTCGACTGCATGCTTCTACCTCTTATGCTTTCAAAAAAGGGGTGAACATAGAAACCATAAGAAAAGCCGCTGGATGGTCGAACAAATCAAATACGTTTAGTAAATTTTATAATAAGCCTATTCAAAGTGATAATTTTGCGAAATATATTTTTGAAACAGAGCTATCGAGGTCAACTCACTTTACTATTTATTCTGTGTACTATACAGCATAGTTGACTGTCATTACTAATTATTACTTGTTCAAGTGTTTTTGAATAAACTGTTGAACTGCACTTGTGCCTTATATCACTAAATTAAACCTTAGATAGCTACATAATCACTTTAAACATCTACCTTTGTGATCTCGAGGACGTGGCTATCGAAGTATAATTAGAGATTAAACGACTTACCTAAGGACATTCAATTCTCAATTATACGAGATAGCCACGTACGAAGAAATCACAACCCACCCTCCTCGGATACTTAATATTAACCCCTACATGTACCTATCTAAAGGTAACCAAAAGCTATAATGAATCAAAACAGGCATCGGATAGCAGGCAGTGGGTGGTACTGATAAGTTTTTGCACGACTTTAAACATTACGCACAGGATCGGGCTGACGCGAACCTTTGTGATCTCGAGGACGTGGCTATCGAAGTATAATTGAGAATTGAACTTCCTTAGGTAAATCGTTCCATCTCTAATTATGATTAGAATACCCTAATTTAGGGAGCTCACGTTGTTGAGATTAGTAGAGTGGGATTCTCATGTCACGAGATAATTAGTCACTTTAAACATCTACCTTTGTGATTTCGAGGACGTAGCTATCGAAGTATAATTAGAGATTAAACGACTTACCTAAGGAAGTTCAATTCTCAATTAAACGAGATAGCCATGTCCGAAGAAATCACAACTCACCCTCCTCGGATACTTAATATTAACCCCTATATGTACCTATCTAAGGGTAACCAAAAAACTATAATGAATCAAAACAGGCATCGGATAGCAGGCAATGGGTAGTACTGATAAGTTTTTGCACGACTTTAAACATTACGCACAGGAACGGGCTGACGCGAACAACTACCTTTGTGATCTCTTCGGACGTGGCTATCTCGTATAATTGAGAATTGAACTTCCTTAGGTAAGTCGTTCAATCTCTAATTGTGATTAGAATACCCTAATCTAGGAAGCTCACGTTGTTGAGATTGGTAGAGTGGAATTCTCATGTCACGAGATAAAACAGATATCAAAAAACATTCACAAACGATAAGAACGTTGATATTAAAACATCTTATTAACATAATAATTTCGAGAATCATTTAAATCTAAACGGCCGGCATATGTTCAATGCATTTGGTTGAGTACCTATATAATACCTACTGACCATGAAATGCACAAAACTATTCAAAAGGAAATTTTGCCAAATTAGACATGTTGAGAAGTATTCTTGAGATTTGTCCTTTTCCTAACATGTTAAAACTCTCTGAATATTCGTATCTATACATTCTATTTTTTTCTCTCATGAATAATAATTTGCGAGTCTGATAGATACTCTAGAAGTTTTGACTTGTCTAACATATTCTTTCATACCCGATAAACAGTGACATTAAAGTTGGAAACATATGGTTTTTTCCATAAACAGACTGATATTGAATTGGACTTTGGCATTTGGACGAACAATAACATGAACTCATTAGTTACTGAATCTTTTTCGTTATTTGTCACAATTTTGATAGAAAGTAATTTGAAAAAATTGTTTGTAATGCAATTTTATAGTCATATACGTTCTTTAGGTAATTTGAAAAATTAAACGTTTACTAAAATAGCTCGAATTCACCTTTGCCTTTATCATTCACTATTCGAAATATCATTTAAACCAATATTGTATTGATGACAAAAATTGCTTGAAATTACTTACTTTTCGATACCTATTTAATTAGGTACCTAATTTCCCAATGTTTCCAGTAATGGTAACCGAAGCTTTTGCAATAAATAGCAAACATATGTTTAGTCAATTTTTGTTTTCAAATATATGCATCTATTTCTCAAAGGTCGTTTAGTCATAAAATTACATAAGAAACTACTCATTCGAATGCCTTTGTCGAAATTCTGTCAAATAATTTCATTTCAGTCTTTTCTGAAAAAATGTAAATATTTGCAAATAACAAATGACGTTTTTTGGTGATTTTTTATGTTATTAATGGACCAATTCGAAGTAAAAACCAACGACCAACACCGATTTTACATAGGTTTGTTAGTAAGAAAATCCCATATATTGCCGGCTTAAATGGTTTTACTGTATATTAAATGTGAGAAAGTTTAGAAAAAAAGTACTTTGTTATTATTTACGTCAACTATGGCCTTGTATGTAACCAGTACAATTGCTGGTTTGAGAAATATGTGTTTTTTATACAACAATCATTAAAAGTGGCATTTTTAATGGTTGTCAAGAGAGAGTATTGAAAGATGATATTTACAAAGTAGCGTATTGAAAATATTTTTTACCAGTGTTAAAAGTATTCTCAACATGATTTTTTCGACCAAATCACAATAAACAAAACATAATTATTCAATTTTCAAGGAAGTTTCATTATGAACAATAGATATAGATACAATTAAATTTTGCTACAAATGTATTATATACATTTAATTACATTTTTATTATTATTTATGAACATTAATATGAAGAGTACAATTAGAACAACTACTGATATTAATAGCTTGCGATATAGAAGAGCCTTGTAATATATTTGAAGTAACATTCAATTGTTGAAGTGAAGAGGACGATGCTGCAACGCTGAAGCTAGCTGTTGAGATTATTCTTTCAGCCTTTTTACAAGAACTAGATTGATCGATGTAACCCTCAGCTACTGTTGTAGACTTCCATCGTCCGTGCTTCTTAATATCCGTTATATTTACTCCTGATTTCGCTAGCAAATAAGCAGAAGACCTTCTGATACAGTGACCTGTATATTCATTTGGTTCCGGGAGGTTCAGAAACTCAGCAATGGTAGAGGGCATTTTCCCAAACGTGTTTATACCAACTGGGTTGGCACTGCATTTATAATTTGATTCCTGAAATGAGAGTTACATGGTATGGCAACCCTGTCACGAACGTTCCATTCTGTAATGTTGTGGAATGTTCGGGAATAGTCCTCACTGATATCAATTTGAAGTTTCTATGCCGATGTTTCACATTCAATAATTATATTGGGCAAACATTAACTGTGAAGCATTCGTTGAACATTTTCTTTGATAATGTCTTTCAAATAATATTTACAAGTACATTATGGGCCGTAATGTGTTAGAGACTTCAAAATCTTGGAGAATTTGTATCAAAAACTTTCAAACTCTCACAAAAGTTAATTTTTTTATGTAGATGTAGAGACAATAAAATAATCATCGGACTGAAAAATGCCTTACGATAGTCCACAATGTAGAAAATTATGTCAAGATATTATTAGATAGGATATTAGCAATTCAGAACAATATACAGGGTGAATATAACTGGAGTTTCATCCCAACACCAAACCGTTAATTTAACACCTCGACACGTGTTTTGATCACCAAGTGATCATCTTCAAGAGAAAAATGTATCTTTTGGCCGAACCTAGCTTAACATAACCTACCCATTTACTGCCACTGCAAGATTTTTAACAGTTTACAAAACCTATGAAGAAGCTATTGTATAGTGAAACACATGTTAGGTTTCGTGAAAATCTCATATATAAAGTGTTATTAAATATGTCTTTTATGTATTTTCACAAGGTATTGGTCAATTCCATATCTTAAAAAATAAATCTCTAAATAGTGATTATTCGCAAAGCATTGGGGAAGTTGCCAGTGACGTAAAAAATATTGTAGTCAAAACAAAATGAATTATGTGTAAACAAAACAGAAGGCAAATCGGTTCTTATCAAATTATGAAAGGCCGTATTGAAATGCTCTGCACTTGCATCTGATTATGAATTTCACGTACTAGCTGTTAAGGTTAATTATTGGCACATGCTTTGCATTTTTATGTATATTATTCATAAACATTTTCATATTGAGGAATTCTTCTTTTCTCTTTTAAAGAATTGCGTTTTGAGAAAGATAATTTGGGAGGATTAGTTTTGTTGAACAATCAACTTAGAATCAGATCCATTTCAAGTGTGTCCTTCATAATTGATGTATGCTACAAAGATATTGAAAGTATTTTTTTTTCTAAATCATTTTTCTTTTGTGATCAATTTGAAATTCATTTATTCATTCAAACACTCGGTCGGATACAGAGTAGGTAAGTCTAAAAGTAAAGTTATAGATAATGAAAATGTCTCGTCATATAATCAGAATTGTAGAGTTTGTCATGATGTTTCGAAATTTGGATTGTCTGGGTTCATCAATATGTGCAGATAATTTCTTATGGACTTTTGTTAAATCAATTGAAAAAGGACCATTGGACGTTATTTGGAGGTTATTTTGGTTTGGACAGATGGAATGGTTAAGTCTAGTTTGATATTCAAGTACATTAAATGTATGGGGAGATTGCATTTGGTCTTATCGATATAACAGGCCACTTCTATTGTATACCTGCAGGCAGGCTGGATACAGAATATTCATCTCTTTCGATATAGTTTCACAAAAAAGTCTCGGTGAAATATTATTCGAAGCTCTAAGTACTTTTTTGTATCAATTATATTCTACTACATGGGCCGGAAGTCTTGGAACTAACAAATAGATGCCCCTAGTCTTATCGCACTCGCCGTTTTTCAGTTAGTACTAACCTTCAAAAGAGAGCTGTTGAAATTTCATGATATTCTACTCAAAAGTTTGTGAGTTATTGTGCTAAGAGTGACACTACTTCTCTTATTTTCAAAACAATTTCGTGTTTTAATTTTACACTGCTTCTTGATGGGAAAAATATTGTTCTAGCGAAGCAATGGCTTAAAAAATGTTATAAGGATTCTGCTCCATTAGAAATAACAATTGAACGTTGATTTGCTGACTTTTAACGTGGTTGTAGAGACACCGATGATGCACAACGCAGTGGACGCCCAAATGAGGCAGTAACACCAGAGAATATAAAAAAATCCACAAAATGGTTTTGAATGATAGGAAAATGAAGTTGTTTGAGTAAGCTGAAATTCTTAAGATATCAAATAAACGTGTCGGCTTTATATTGCACGAACATTTGACTATGAGAAAGCTCTGCTCAAGGTGGATGCCGCGCGAGCTCACTGACCGCAAAAACAAGAACGTCTTGATGATTCTGAGCAGTGTTTGGCCATGTTTGAACATAAGAAACCGGAATTTTTGCGTCGATATGTAACAATGGATGAAACATGGATCCATCACTTCACTCCGGAATCTAAACGATCATCATCGGAGTGGAGGAGAGCAACTGGTGCATTTGACAACGCACCGTGTCACAAGTCAATCAAAACAATGGCAAAACTAGATGAATTGAACTTCGAATTGCTACTACATCCACCGTATTCCCCAGATTTGGTTCCCAGCGACTACTGGCTATTCGCAGACCTCAAAAGAAAATGCTCACCGGTGAGAAAATTCGCTCGAATGAAGAGGTTATTGTTGAAGCTGGGGCCTATTTTGAGGCAACAGATACATCGTTCTACAAAAGTGGTATGAAATGTTATGGTGGCGCTGGAATGATTGTGTGGCTCTCGATGGAGATTACGTAGATGGATAAATCCAATTCTGAACGAAAACACGCGTTTTCTTTCTGAGACATGGGTGTTATTGTGGAGAAATTCTCCCCAGTACAGTAGTAAAGACAGTATTTCAGCAAAATTGAAGTTTTGACAACGTACCGTGTCACAAGTCAATCAAAACAATGGCAATACTAGATGAATTGAACTTCGAATTGCTCCCACATCCACCGTATTCGCCATATTTGGTTCCCAGCGACTACTGGCTATTCGCAGACCTCAAAAGAAAATGCTCACCGGTGAGAAAATTCTTTCAAATGAAGAGGTTATTGTTGAAGCTGGGGCCTATTTTGAGGCAACAGATAAATCGTTCTACAAAAGTGGTATGAAATGTTAGAGTGACGCTGGAATGATTGTGTGGCTCTCGATGGAGATTACGTAGATGGATAAATCCAATTTTGAACAAAAACACGCGTTTTCTTTCTGAGACATGGGTGTTATTGTGGAGAAATTCTCCCCAGTACAGTAGTAAAGACAGTATTTCAGCAAAATTGAAGTTTCCCCGGAGAGTGAGAATCAAATATAGTCCTGTTAGCTAAATTAATATCTAACAGGATTTAATTATTTTCGTTGCACTGGTGATATATTTTGGCCAATTACGATCATCCTCCGAAGTAATACCCAGGAATTTAATGGCTGAGTTCCTAGTAATATTTGTATCATCAAGTTCAATTGCGAGAAGGTTGTTGATCAACCTCTGTCTTATATGAAAAATTGAATATTCTGTGCGAAAAGGAAAGTTTTGAACCAGACAAATATCCAAAATGAGTACAGTCTGCTATAAGGTAGATCTCGGATGAGGTACATAAAAAATTAGCAACAATTTGAATATCTCTTTTGTTCTTGTTTCAGTTATATTCCTAGCACAACCACAATAATTGCACAAAGCAAATTACACAAAAATTTTGAATTGTGAATACCTGGTAATAAAAAAAAATTACATCTATTAAATATTTAGGTCTTGTTATTGACCAATATATGAGATGAGACAAACAAGTAGTATACCTAGCACCAAGGATGAGGCTACTCATCTCTTTCAAGCAAAAACTTTCATTTTTCATAATATCAACGATTGGCAGAATCCACAATGTGATTTTCTATAATAACGTGAGGTGGTACTTCCAATAATAACATTGATAGTTCACAAATTGCACTAAAAATAATGCATGAAAAAAAATAGACATTTTCAACGGAACATTCATATCATCACCGAAAATTACATGTAATGTTTCTTAATCTACACGAACTGTTGGAAATGACTACTCCCCGCTTGAAAGCAAGAATCCAATCTTCTACTCATCGACTCCGGAACCCTTTCAAAAACACCAGGTTCGTTTCTGATTTCTCAAATATTCCGCTGGAGTAATATAAGCTAATGACCTGTTAGAGTATTTATTACTTGGTAGATCCAGTGTAGTCTATACTTTTATTTCGGTTACGTTAATAATTTCTAAATTACCAAAATTGTTATTGTCGAAATTTTTTTCGCTCCGTATCTTCGAAACGAAGCACCCTATCAAAAATCATCAGAGGACAAAATATCCTTAGAATAGTCCAAGGAATACTCCCGCCGCATGTTTGATAAACACCCTGTATAAAGAAACAGCTTCCTCCATATTGACAATCACCATACATAGACTAAAATTTGAAGAGCCCTGTATAAATTTTATAAAATGGGTGATGGTTCACAAAAAAATGAAATGTTTTCATTGAGATAAGGAAAACTACCTATTGAAAATCTTTCAAGAATAAGAACTCAATGCTGATGAATTATCTGTTTTAAAAGCAACAAGTTTCTATTACTGAGTAACAGTTATGATTAAGTTTTATGACATCAAAGCTACTATTTTTTTTTCAAAACAGGCTACAGTTAAATATTATTCTCATCTGAATCATTTTATTATGTGAAAACACTCCGTCTTTTATAGTGTTTGACTCAATTTACGTTTACGTCACAGCACGTACCTTGTATATTTATCAATCAATATTTTTTTTGTTGAATTTGTTGACATACGCACCTACTCAAAGCGTTCCATTCCAGTAGTTAATGTATGTGTTCTGGGTGATAAAATGCTTAGAATGCTTTTCTTGACCGTTGTTGATTATAGAAAGCCAAAACCAACATATTATATTATGTATACAGTGATCTATAATTACCTAATCACCTACATGAACCAATTATACGATAATTGTCAGAAAATTATAGTCAATGAGGAACTCGTGTCCTGATTATACCACATGTTCAACCGACTTCAACTGAATGTGTGTTTTTGATAGTAGTAATAACTGTAATTTCCCGCTGAAACGGTTCATGTGATAATCTCTTCTTTTTCTCTAAGATGATGCTTTCTGAACGCTATCTCTTGAATCTCTTGAGCTAATTATTAATTATAATATTCAATGCATAATATTGCCTGATTCCTATAAAAATAAAAATAGAATGTAACACGATCTTATAAACTTCATGGAAAACTGCAATTTCAAACCAATTTCCTTTTGCTCATTATTTTCTGGTAATAAAAATGTAGAATCAAAACCTTTGCATAAAGCAGACCTGGCGCAACCAAGTAATCTGCTTCAGGCGAAAGATTTTTTTGGTGCTTTCATTCATGTCTGTCCTCAGATCTTTTTTTCACTTTGAATTCTAATATTTACTTTCATTGACTTTCGTTTCAAAAGTGATTTCACAATTTTATTGAGGTCAGCAAATATGGGGTCTTTCATTAAGCGCTTCCTATCTTCGAATTTGAATAAAACAGTGTGTGTGAGACATCATCAAATTTTTTTATTTGTTTGAAAGACCTATTGATGCCATTATGTGTCACAACATTGTTCAAATGTCCGCCTCGACTTCTCTGATGGAGCGCATTCGGAACGTCCAATTTTCCATGATTTTGATGGCGTATTAATCAGACTGAATTTGGCTTGAGTCTTGAAAAACCCCACAAGAAAAAGTCTAACGGTGGTCTAACGGTGAACGGTGGCCAGTTCATATCATCTCCACGTGAGATGACCATGCCCTCAAATCGCTCGTGCAGAATGTCCAATGTGGCATGAGCTGTGTAGCACGTAGCGCCGTCTTGTTGAAATCACATGTCGTTGGTGTCCAGATCATCTAATTCAGGCCAAAAAAAGTTAATAATCACGGACCTATAGTAGGTAGGTGAGTAGGTCTATTCGACACCCCACCGCAACCCACAATGGTTTATTGTGGCTCACACCTATTCACACTCGGCCACATAAACCCAGCTTCTTAACGAAGCCAATTAGTTTGTATGGTGAGTGGTCTTTCAGGTCAGATGGTGAGAGTCCTGATCTGCCGAACTCAAAGAACCTGATTCAGTCCCCAGCGGGGCAGGCACAAAGTATATGCTCTGCTGTTCCATAATTTTCCAGACAGAGGCGACACACACTGTCTTCCGACTGTCCAAGTCTCTGCATATGATGATTCAAATGAAAGTGACCTGCAAGAAGGCCTGTTAAACATCGTAGTTCACCCCTAGTGTAGACCAACAACTGTTTGGAATCAAGCTTCGCAAGGTGAATAAACGCCTTGAAGTGAGCCAATCCTGGAAGATTCTGCCAGAAGTCCATAAATCTTCTTGCCATCCAGGTGTTCAGTGACAATGACAGGTTCTGGTCCAATAAAGCCGCTTGCAGCACCCTCCTTTGCAAGAGAGTCAGCAGCTTCATTGCCTTCCAGGCCAGTATGGCCAGGAATCCAGACCAGAGAAAATACGTTAAGTCTTCCTATCGAGGAGAGTCGTTTTTGGCAGTTTGCTACCAATTTAGACGTTGCTCGGTAGGAGCCAAGAGCTTCCAACGCCGCTTGACTGTCCGAGAATATTTTTATTGACTTGTGAGTGAGGTTGGATTTATCCAATCTCTCCGCACACAATTCAGTAGCGTGAATTTCCGCTTGAAATACAGTCGCATGAGTTCCTAGGCAGGTAGATAACTCTGTCCTGGGTCTGCGATTGAAAACACCTGCACCAGAACCGGAAGGTATTTCTGATCCATCTGTGAACCAACAACTATCTGCTCTTAATATTTCCTTCTCCCGGAGGATCCAGTCCTCTCTACTCGGGAATAGTACTTCATAAGGCAGTTCCTAGTTGACAGTTGGAGGCATAGAGTCAGAGGCCATTTTCAGAATGCTGTGACTTCCAATGTCAACCAACAGTCTGTTGCACTCTGCATTGAATTGATTTGTGCAATTGGCAATGTGCACAAGTCTGTATGCAGTCCATCTAGCCTCTCTTTTCAGAAAAATGTGAAGAGGAGGTAGATCTAGAAGGATCTTCATGGCCGCTGACGGTGTGGTACTGATGGCACCCCTGATAGCAATACAAGCCTGTCTCTGTAAGCCAGAGAGCTTCGCTTGGGCCGTTTTCTGTAAAGCCTTCGGCCACCAAGAAATTGCACCATAAGTGATCATTGGTCTAACAATCATCACATAAATCCAATGAGTTAGTTTGGGACCTAAACCCCAAGTTTTACCACAAATCCTTCGACATGTCCATAGAGACAGTCTGTCTTTGTGTAAAACTTTTCCCAAGTGAGCGTTCCAGGTGAGTCTCTTATCAAGGACAATGCCAAGATATTTCACCCCCGTTCCAAATGCAATAACCACACCATTGAGGGAAAGTGGCGTTAGATCGTCCAATTTTCTTTTCTTGGTGAAGGGGATTGACAGACTTCTACTTCCTCAGACACCAACTGTGAACAACGTCCAATGCGCTTTGGAGGATATTACAAGCTACCCTTCCCGACGTGGACTTTGCCAGGATCACAAGGTCATCTGCATAAGCTTGCAGATCAACTTTTCTATGGACCTATAGTACCCGCCGTTCCAGTGATGGCCTGGCCAACGTCGTTCTCAAAGAAATATGGACCAAAGACGCCGCCCACCCAAAATTCACACCAAACAGTGACTTTTTCGGGATCCAAATTCAACAAGTTTTTTTGTTCACGTACCCATTCATCAAGAAATGAGCCTCATCGCTGAAGATGATTTTTTCATAAGAATTAGGGTCGGTTGCGAGCTGCTCCAGAGCCCATTCAGCGAACACACGTCGTCAATTGACACGTCGTGTCAGTTGAATTTTGTACGAGTGTAGGCCTAAGTCATGACGCAAAATTCGCCAAGTCGTGATATGGGAAAGGCCGAGTTATTGTGAGCAATGCATCATCGACTGCCTCGTATCCTGCACACTCTCATAGATAGTAGCGATGTTTTCAGCAGATTTTGCGTTTCGTTGACGTACGAGTGATGGTCGATCGTTTACTGAACCAGTGGACTCGAATTTATCCATCAAATTGCAAATAGTCCTCTCGGTAGGATGATTATGGCGACCGTAAAATGGGCGAAGCGCGCAGATAAACCAATTTTTATTTGCACGTGCTGTTGAATGATATATCCGTCCATGGTGATTTGGCAAAACAGACTGGATAAATGAAAACTAATTTGACACATGTGACTTCAACAAGAGTACCATTATCAATTGTCAAAGTTCGGAAATCTCTGTTGAAAGGACCTATAGTAGGCAAGTTCATTCCAAGTAAAACTTGAAAAAAAAATCCATCTTTTTAACGAAGCCATTTAGATTATTTGGTGAGTGATTTTTCAGATCGGCTGGCAAGAGTGGTATTCTGATAATTCAGTCCGTGGCAGGCAGGCACAAAATATGCAATCTGCTCTTCCATTATTCCATCATTTGCCAAACAGAGACGGCAGGCACCGTCTTTCGACTGTCCAAATGTCTCTTCCCATGATGATTCATACGACAATGATATGTAAGTAGGCCTGTTAGACAACGTAGATCTTGCCTGCTTTGATCTTACAGTTGTTTGTTACATTTTCAAGGGATGCTTATGTGCCTTAGGATGGGTCCTGGATTCAATATTTTGGAAAAGACGGAAGCGATGTCAAAGACAGATTCTGCCCCCATGAAACCATTTGTAGCGTCTTCCCTTGCGAAGGGTTCAGCAGCTTCATCATATTGACAAAATTTTTGATTTTGTTTTCAAATGAAGTCAGGTTTTACTGTGATACGATAATTATTAGATATAATTTTTGATAGTGCAGTAACGTCCATATTCTCACGGGATTGGAAAAGAAGGAACATTTTGGGATCTGAATTTCAGTAGAAAAAAAAAACACAACTGTAGAATAATGAATGAACTGCTCATGTAATGAATATACCTGATTTTCAAATTGTCTACACTCTGAAGTAATGAACCCGATAATAATATATTTAGGCCATGATCCATTAGACATATTGTGAATGTTTTATATGTTTTTCAAATTATTTTTTGGTGTGATGAATCCTATTTCATAATGGCAATCTAAAAATATAACACAGGCTCCCAACGCTTTCTGTATTAGGAACTCTTAGTGTAAGGAATACATACACTAATTTTGTGCAATCTTTGAAACAAGAGATGTTTTGCTATTTCTGTCTGAAATAAATGTTTATTCTGGATGGAATAGAAATAAGTTAAAGTATATCGGATATGACTAAAGTCGTTAGTCTACATCACAACACGTCCATAATTCTACCACAACGATAATGGGGTGGTACAATATCAATATCAGCGATAAGAAAAGCAAATTTACTTCTTCGGCTATTTTCATTCCAGTTCCCAATTGACTTTCAAGGAAAACACTACCCATTGTTTCCAGTGTACAACGTCTAATTGAATTAATCCTGAGAATACCTCAAAATCAATAATACTTCTGGTCCTGACAAAATACCCATCATCCTACCTTTCTTACATGTTTTTCTGAGCTCTCCTACTTATCCTACAAGAAAGGAGAATTTTTTCCTATTGGAAGACCAACAATTGCTTTACTATGAGTGATATTGATAGCCCCGGAAAATGCAATTTGGAATAGTTCAACATTAGTGAGTTTTTTTCGAATCGGAGTCAACCTTCTTTCATACCTCTGTTTTTAGATTATTGCAATTGAGTTCGGCACGACAGTTTACTGACTAAATTTCTATTGTATATGTGCCATGGGGCTTGTTCATGACTTTCTAGCTTAATTATTACAAGTGGTCATCGATCTATTGATGCTGTTTATTTCAGGGATCCATATGTCACCAGCCCATTCTCTATTGTTTATCAACGACCTTTTGTCAATTGGTTGAGTGTCAAATTACATCAGTGTCAGTAGCCAGTACAGTGAAGTTGCTGGAACAGCAAAGGAAATATCTAATAAACTGACACTATTGAGTATTGTTTCTCATATCATTTTGACTCTTTTTCTATTGTACTTACATCAACGACCTCTTGGAAAATATGAGAAATTCAAGTCATTACTTTATTGGTAATAACACACTTTCCTCCTATTCCCGACCAGCTGTCAATGCACGTCTTCGTTGACAACGACAAAGTTTTAGTTTTGAAAGTAGGTATCATTTTTATAAGAAAAATAGTTCATGCCATTATTGTTTGAAGACAATTTGCGGCACACGCACTTTTTGGATCATCTAGGGACGAATATCGGTAATAACGCGACGAATGTTCGCTTCCAATATATCAGTTGAGGTCATTGGTGTAGTTATACTAGTGACTTGACATATTCCCACAGAAGATAATCTGAAGGTGACGAGTCATAAAGTCTTGGAGGTCAGTTCACGGTGAATTACGTAATATTAAACGTCCATTGAAGTGGTTCCTCAATAAATAATTGTGGCACAATGTATAACTTGTTGCCGCATATTGATTGAACCATAGCTCTTGCTCTTCAATGGTGTTATCATAGATATGTAGCATTCTCCATCAACTTCAAGGTTCAGGCTGGCCTCCTGTTTAAAAAAATACGGACAAATAATTCCATCATACCATGAAGTACACTTTCTTTGGATGTAACAACATCTCAACAGTGGCCTGGGGATTTTCATCTCTTCAAATGCGGCAATAATTTTGCTTATTTACGTAGCCATTCAACCAAAAATGTACCATGTTGCTGAACAAAATTTTGAGTTGAAACTCAGGATTAATACTAATCGAGTTTTCGGCCCATTCACTAAACGTACGATGCATGTGATGGATCTGCGGCTTTCATTTTTGCACGAGCTGTATCTTGTGCGGCTTCAAACCAAAATCTCTCCTAAACAATTCCTATGAAGTGGATGGATACAGCCCAAATTATTGTGCACGATGGCAAATTGACTCATTCGGGTCCTCCTCAATACTTCGCTCCACAACAGCAACATCTTCTTCGGTACGCACGGTACGTCTTCTTTGGATATGAGTATTATTGGTAGTCCAGTAATTATAGTAAGTTCACCTCGGAATTCGAGATACCCAGCTGTAAGTCTGTAAGTACTTGTATATTGACACCCTAAAAGTTGTCTCAAAACCTACATATGGTAGGGTGTAAGCAACTATTAAATTTCAAGGTCAAAGGTCACAAAAATCGGTTTTTTGCGCTTTTTTTGGAAATATCTCATTTCCTATGGGTTTTTTGCTATTTGTATTTATTAT
>NW_019293405.1:2581-39389 GCF_000500325.1 Leptinotarsa decemlineata | reverse complement strand
TTCAGCTTCTTTTTGATAAAAATGTTACCAAAAACAACCAACAGTGAGTAAAATCAACTTTATCTTTGACACTACATTGGTACGACCAATCAGCCCTACATCCTTCCTGTTGAAAGGACTTGAGAAGATACTGGACGGACACATCAGGAGGGTGGCATTATATGCATCCTCCCTGAATAACCACCGTGATGCTTATCAAACCGGCAAATCGACAGAATTAGCAATAAACAAACTTGTAAAGAAAATCTCTCAATTCCTTGACAACAAGGAGATTGCGGAGGCCGTATTTCTCGATATTGAAGGAGCATTTGACAATGCACTACCTAAATCTATATAGGATCATCTCTGGCTAGGAAAGGTATAGAATCGACCGTAACTGGCTGGATTTATGCCATGCTGGTAAACAGAACTGCAACCACGACTCCTCAAGGCGAGCCCTTAGGTTCAGGGTCAACAGAGGCTGCCCTCAAGGTGGGGTACTATCTCCCCTTCTGTGGTCGTTCCTGATGGATAATCTTCTTGATGCCCTCGACAGAAGAAAAGTAGATTTGCAAGCTTATGCAGATGACCTCGTCATCTTGGAAAGGTTCACGTCGAGAAGAGTAGCTTGTAATAGCATCCAAAGCACGTTGGACGTTGTTCACAGTTGGGGCTTGAGGTAGCAGATGTCTGTCAATCTGATAATCCCATTCACCAGGAGAAGAAAATTGGACGATCTGACACCATTTTCCCTTAATGGTGAGGTCATTCCATTTGGATCGGAGGTGGAATATCTTGGCATTGTCCTTGATGAAAAAAACCCACCTGGAACGCTCACTTGGAAAAAGTTTTACACAAAGCCAGACTGTCCCTGTTGGCATGTCGAAGGATTTGTGATAAAACTTGGGGTTAAGGTCCCAAACAAATTCATTGGATTCATGTGATGATTATCAGATCAATGATCAGGTATGATGCAATTGCCTGGCGGTCGAAGGCTTTACAGAAAACGGCCCAGGCGAAGGTCTCTGGCTTACATTAGTCCCACACCGTCAGCGGCCATCCTTCTAGATCTGATAATGAGGCTGCTGACTTCTTTGCAAAGGAGGGTGCTGCAAGCAGCTTCATTGAACCAGAACCTTTCATTAGCATCGCTTTAGGCTTTGTCAAACAAAGATTGAACACCTGGATGACAAGAAGATTTATGGACTTCTGGCAGAATCTTCCAGGATTGGCTCACTCCAAGGCGTTTGTTCACCCTTCGAAGCTTGATACCAAACAGTTGTTGGACTACAGTAGGGATCTAACAGGCCTTCTTACAGGTCACTGTTATTTGAATAAACATATCAATTTGCTGAAAAAACCTTTCGTATCAAGAACTTATTTTGGTAGTAGAGCTCCCGCAAAATGTTCAAAGTTTATGTTTTTCTTCGAAACTCACAAAGGTATTTTTGTTTCACATAGTGACATCAACTCAAACTGCATATTCGCGAATTGAAATTTAATCAAAGAGGCTGATTCTGAGATCAAATTCATAAAGATCAAAGCTCATGCAGATCTTTTTGCCAATGAAAAAGAGGATGAGTTGGCAAAGGCAAACCATGAAACAGGACAACACGTAAAACAAATATTGCGTGAAAGAATGTGTAATACTACTACAGAGAAATAAGCTCATACAAAACTGATAAATTTCAAGGCAACAGTTTTGTGAAAATTCCTGATCTCAGCAGCCGTTTTTATTATTACTAAAAATCTTTCCGGAAATATGGCACAAAAATATGAAGTGTGGACGGAATTTTCATTCTGTTATGTATTCTATTTTTAATAAGTTCAAGCAGTTTAACTGCCCATGAACATTCTCATGAGGGACATTCTCATGAACCGCCTTCCTCCCATAGTATTACCCTATATTATAACCCTATAATATAATCCTGAATATAACAATAAATCGTCGTACTGACAGTTACTGAGATATTGATTTAGAAAACATTTCACTTTGTCACTGAAAAAATCTCCAGGATTTTTTCCACGATGAAATAAGGGTTAGATAAAAAACTCCACCAACTACCTATTAAACGTCTATTAGTCCTGAATCATGAGTTCATAATCAATTGGAAGTTTTACCCAAACACTAGTTTCAGATTATTATCTGTATGGTTGAAAAATGTGAAGTTATTCACAGCCATTTTGATCTCCTAATGGGAATACTTGTCATAGAGTTCATGAAATTTGAGAAAATAGTGAAAACAGTATTATTTCACAAAAATAAGTGGGTCAGGAATCACATGTTGAAAGGTAAGACCTCCTCAATGCTTACCTCGCAGATGCTTTGACTTTGGTTTACGGGAAAATCCATATGCAACCGCTCAACTTTCAAGATTAAAGTCAGACATGGTTCAAATAGTTTTGTTTTTGTGTCACCCGAAGATATATTGATATTACTTGATTGAACCTTCATAAAAGATTTTCTGGCGTTGAACACATTAGTTAATTTATGTTGATAAAATTCTGGAAAATAACGTATTTTTGTTTCGATTGCAGAGACGGGCCAGGCTGCNTTCGATTCCAGAGACGGGCCAGGATGCTTTTTTGGTGACATCTTCTTCAGGGTAAAAAGGTTCTTCAGGAGAAAGCTTAGATCTTTAGGATTTGGAGTTAGAAAAAGAGTCAAAATACGAGAGAGTATTGATAAGAAAAATGGAAAAAATAAAAGCAATAATGTGGCTAACCTGAGCAAAAATAAAGATCCTTGCCTTGGAGACGATAAACTGGATGAATATGATAGGCCAGATAACGAAGTTAATGACAATTATCAGATGGGTGACAATGATTCGTGTGGTGATTTCAGTGAATTTGACATGGCGAACGATTTGTGAAAAGTAGTCTTCTAAAATAAAAATATGGGTGAATGTGTAGGTTTTCCATTGATTGTGAAGTGAATAAAATCTCATGCGGCTCTAATTTTTCTATTACTGAACCTTTTCCTCAAACCCGAAATATCTACATATAGGAACCTTTCAAGGCTTCATTTCAGGCTTTCCCTTGGTGGATTATGAAATATTAACATTCATGGGATCAAATGAAAAGCAATATCTATATATCTACGGTATCAAATGTTCTTCAAAAGTGTCGTGGAAGCTAAACTATCTGGAAGTGATACCAGATCCCACGCTGGCGTGGAACCAACATCCAGAAATGTTTAAAAGAAAGGCGAAGACGCACCTACGGCAAGACATAGGAGCTCAAACCAGACATGATGTATTGGATCTACAATATATGATGGTTAAACCCTGATTAACATATGAATCTATTATCTGGTGGCCAAAGATGAAACAATGTTTGGAAATAGTAGGAACAATAAAACCACTCATATAGCTTCATTGGAGATACTCTTGAATATTTATATAATACTTTACATCTTGTAATGATTGGTAAAGCAAGAGTGGGCCCACTGGTCAAACTTATTCCATGAAAAAGTTATTAAACATATCTTACATATGATTTTTATTCAACAATATGCTATGTCGATATTAGTTAGTATGAAAAAAAACTCCTTCTGGTGACACTCTTTGCAGAGATCACCACCGTAGTTGTGGCTTGTGGCACAGATTACTATTCTGTGGTGGTGGTGATATGTCAACTGTCACGTATTCATATTTCATATAACCTCCTCATGTTTTCATTTTAAACACGTAAACANAATGGTCGTACTGACAGTTACTGAGATATTGATTTAGAAAACATTTCACTTTGTCACTGAAAAAATCTCCAGGATTTTTTCCACGATGAAATAAGGGTTAGATAAAAAACTCCACCAACTACCTATTAAACGTCTATTAGTCCTGAATCATGAGTTCATAATCAATTGGAAGTTTTACCCAAACACTAGTTTCAGATTATTATCTGTATGGTTGAAAAATGTGAAGTTATTCACAGCCATTTTGATCTCCTAATGGGAATACTTGTCATAGAGTTCATGAAATTTGAGAAAATAGTGAAAACAGTATTATTTCACAAAAATAAGTGGGTCAGGAATCACATGTTGAAAGGTAAGACCTCCTCAATGCTTACCTCGCAGATGCTATGACTTTGGTTTACGGAAAAATCCATATGCAACCGCGCAACTTCCAAGATTAAGTCAGATATGGTTCAAATAGTTTTGTTTTTGTGTCACCCGAAGATATATTGATATTACTTGATTGAACCTTCATAAAAGATTTTCTGGCGTTGAACACATTAGTTAATTTATGTTGATAAAATTCTGGAAAATAACGTATTTTTGTTTCGATTGCAGAGACGGGCCAGGATGCTTTTTTGGTGACATCTTCTTCAGGGTAAAAAGGTTCTTCAGGAGAAAGCTTAGATCTTTAGGATTTGGAGTTAGAAAAAGAGTCAAAATACGAGAGAGTATTGATAAGAAAAATGGAAAAAATAAAAGCAATAATGTGGCTAACCTGAGCAAAAATAAAGATCCTTGCCTTGGAGACGATAAACTGGATGAATATGATAGGCCAGATAACGAAATTAATGACAATTATCAGATGGGTGACAATGATTCGTGTGGGGATTTCAGTGAATTTGACATGGCGAACGATTTGTGAAAAGTAGTCTTCTAAAATAAAAATATAGGTGAATGTGTAGGTTTTCCATTGATTGTGAAGTGAATAAAATCTCATGCGGCTCTGATTTTTCTATTACTGAACCTTTTCCTCAAACCCGAAATATCTACATATAGGAACCTTTCAAGGCTTCATTTCAGGCTTTCCCTTGGTGGATTATGAAATATTAACATTCATGGGATCAAATGAAAAGCAATATCTATATATCTACGGTATCAAATGTTCTTCAAAAGTGTCGTGGAAGCTAAACTATCTGGAAGTGATACCAGATCCCACGCTGGCGTGGAACCAACATCCAGAAATGTTTAAAAGAAAGGCGGAGACGCACCTACGACAAGACATAAGGGCTCAAACCAGACATGATGTATTGGATCTACAATATATGATGGTTAAACCCTGATTAACATATGAATCTATTATCTGGTGGCCAAAGATGAAACAATGTTTGGAAATAATAGGAACAATAAAACCACTCCTATAGCTGCATTGGAGATACTCTTGAATATTTATATAATACTTTACATCTTGTAATGATTGGTAAAGCAAGAGTGGGCCCACTGGTCAAACTTATTCCATGAAAAAGTTATTAAACATATCTTACATATGATTTTTATTCAACAATATGCTATGTCGATATTAGTTAGTATGAAAAAAAACTCCTTCTGGTGACACTCTTTGCAGAGATCACCACCGTAGTTGTGGCTTGTGGCACAGATTACTATTCTGTGGTGGTGGTGATATGTCAACTGTCACGTATTCATATTTCATATAACCTCCTCATGTTTTCATTTTAAACACGTAAACAAATTTAAAAAAAAAATAAATTCTTCCTGAATCTGACACAAAAAGATATTACCTCTACAGCAAGCATGTGTAAAGGTTTCATTCTGTTATGTATTCTATTTTTAATAAGTTCAAGCAGTTTAACTGCCCATGAACATTCTCATGAGGGACATTCTCATGAACCGCCTTCCTACAAGTATTCAAAAGAAGCAAATAAAAATTCAGATTCACACCACCACCATAGGGAAGTTCCGGTAAAAGAAAAACAGGTTGCATTAACCACTCAAGAATTATGGCTACATGCAATGGGATCAACTTTGCTAATAAGTGCTGCCCCTTTCCTAATCCTCTTTTGTGTTCCCCTGGATAACACAGTTAGTAGCCAACCTTTGTTAAAGATTTTGTTGGCCTTTGCATCAGGAGGTTTGCTGGGTGATGCCTTTCTTCACTTAATTCCCCATGCAGCTATGGCTGTGAGTGACCACAGTCATTCTCATGCCCATACACACAGTCACGAATCTGGCGATCATGCACATGATATGTCTGTTGGACTCTGGGTTTTGGCTGGCATAGTGGTTTTTTTGGTAGTTGAAAAATGTGTGAGAATTATAAAAGGCAGTCACGGTCATTCACATGAAAAATCGTCAAAGGAAAAGGCTGATACTACTAAGAATGGTAAAAGTAAAGGCGAGAAGGGCAAGAAAAAGATTGAAGGGGAGGACAAAGAAATCAAGGTTGCTGGGTATTTGAATTTAGCTGCAGATTTCAGTCACAATTTCACTGACGGACTAGCTATTGGATCGTCCTATTTAGCTGGGAATACTATTGGTAATATCACCTTGTCCATTATGTATAAGAAATGAAACAATTTTACTGTTGAATATGAGAAAGTACTGTTTTATTTGGCATTAAACTCATGTGAATCTCATGGTCAATGTGAAAAATTAAGCATGGCTCAACATATAATCCAAATCTTATATTTCTTATATTATTGTTTTTCTGTGGTGATTATTATACCTCAATTGTAATTTTCAAGTAGTATCTCTCTTGCGTACAAGCAATCAATTGCTTCTCTGATCACATATGTTTATTCTACTGGAGTTATTTGATGTTTAATTGACTTTCATTAATTCTTTGTTGAATGATTATGATCAGTATCATTATTAAGGAAAAGTCAATTTGCTCATATTATTGAATT
Organism: Leptinotarsa decemlineata; assembly: GCF_000500325.1. Taxonomy (NCBI): domain Eukaryota; kingdom Metazoa; phylum Arthropoda; class Insecta; order Coleoptera; family Chrysomelidae; genus Leptinotarsa; species Leptinotarsa decemlineata. The sequence goes on along the minus strand of NW_019293405.1, from coordinate 32,813 downwards.
CATATTGTTTTTTGTTTTAGAACTATTTCTTATTAGGAGTAACTTTCACTTACCTGTTTTTTATTTTGGGTATGGTGAATATTCATTTCTGGGACGTACTCTGGTTTTTAAAAAATGTTTCAAATTCAAGTTCAATGTAATAATATCAAAATTTCTAGAATATTCTATAAATGAATATATATTTATAATTTCGTTACTATAAAGACTGAACCTGCCTAAGAAATCTACCAAATAAAATAAAACAGTTGGAAGATACATAGTTTTTATACTTACTTCAAAGTTGTGGTTTGAAGCCAACTATTATAAACTATGAAGTCAGAAAAAAAATGAAACCAACTAGTATCTTTCAGACCAATGACGCTATATGAACCTGAAGGTGGAAAAAGGGCAGAAACGTACCTGCTTGATATATGATTAAAAATGATTACATGATGTTTCTGATTTTATTTCTAAATTGACAGGACCTGCCAAGGAAATCAACAAAAAATAATGGTCAGAAAATACTTACCTGATATTTATATTGTAGTAATCTCTTCAAGGAAGATCTCGTTTTTTTCCTAAAATTAACCTAACTATCATAACTAAAGTACAATGAACTTTCTAATGTATGAAAGTAATTATGAAGACTGTATCAAAGAGAGGTACTACATATAAGAAAATAAATGTCTCGAAATAAAATTACGAATCTTCATCTCTTGTGTCGTATCTATACAGTAGATCTATACAGTAGGTAAAAAATTGTATTGGAATAAATAAATGAAATAACAATTATTGGTATTTCACTCTCGTCTATTTCACAGGTCTTATTCCTCTCGTATATGTTACATGTGGTCAAAAATTTCAACTTCATAATCATTTTCAGGAATTGTGACAACTATAACAATACTTTTACATGAAGTGCCCCATGAAATTGGAGATTTTGCCATTTTACTTCAGTCCGGTGTTTCAAGAAAAAATGCCATGCTTCTTCAACTTACAACTGCTCTAGGAGCTGTAGCAGGTGAGTTATGATAAAGCTTATGACTCTTTTCTGGATAGAATTCAGCAGCCTAGTATACTTTCTAGTTCAAAATAGAATCTGACATCATTATGTCTGTTTCTGCCACATACCTATTTAGAAAAATATATCTGAATTTTTTTAGCTTTCAATTCTTATTTATAGTATTATATAAAGACATACGTATATGCTTTATCAATTAACCTAACTTGGTGCGAACATATTATACCCACATGCAAATTTGACAACAGTCAGATCTACCTCATCTGCAAAACGTTCTCCCATCTATCATATTCAAGTTCAATAAAGCTCTACAAAACCTACGTTCGTCTAATTATGGAGTATGCAGTTCCGGTGTGGTGTTCTGTTCTGGTGCATGATAAGAACTTTTTGGAAAATGTCCAACTGATAGCTTTTGACCAACGTCGACTCCGTGGGGACTTCATCATATCTTTCCATATAGCCAAGTATAATTATGCTAATCAGAAAAAACTTTTTGTTTTCAATAATGACTCGCTGTTACGTGGTCACACATTCAAATTAAATAAATATAGTTTATAAAACTAAAAAACATGCTTTCAAAGAACATCGAACTAAAAAGTTAAAAATATTTTTTTTAATTCTTTGTTTTATTTTTGTTTAGGGACATAACGTTTGAATTTGAAAAGTTTTCCATTTTCAATAATGTTTCCTCTGACTTACGTTCTATCGCGCTTGAGTTTTTGTCCTGTAACAAAAGAGTAGAGTCACCTGCTTACATAAAAACATCAGCAGTATCAATAAATGTTGGTAAGTCGTTTATGTATATGATGAATAATAGGAGACTTAGCACTGAGCCCTGAGGCACCCCATGTTTGACTTCTATAGTTTTTGATGTCTTATTATTTAGTGATACATATTGCTGTCTGTCTTTTAGGTATGACTGGATGAGATCTAATGCTGTTTCACGTATTCCTTATTTGTGGAGTTTTTTCAACAAAATATCATGAGAAACACTATCAAATGCCTTCGACAGGTCACATAAGATTGCACGTGTATGTATCCCTACATCTTGATTTTTGACTACTTTCTTTAGGGGTTGCTCTCCCCAGTTTTAAGTGTGATGGAAACTCACCCTTTACCAGGCAAATATTCATCAGATGTGCAAGAGGTTCTGCTAAAATTTCAGGAACGAGTTTTATTATTTTTGCACTGATATTGTATGCATCCATACTACTACTATTTTTTAAGGTTCTCAAAAGTATTAAAATTTCATTCTCGTTTGTGGGTCTCAGGAATACCGCTGTTTTTACATTAATTTTCAAATGTTTCTCAGCTCTCAGATCGGTGGGAGGTATTGTTTTAATAATATTGTCAACCATTGTTGCACTATATTCACTGACATCATTCTACATACATCCATATCATACACATACATACATACAGGTGAAGCTAATAAAAGCGTGTTGATCAATTAAAAAAAAAGACATTCGCCACAAGGCAGGTGAACTGTATTTTCGAAACACAGAATACTTACCCAACGATGTTGTGAATTCGTTTCTATGCATATATTAATTATTTTTCTTTCTTTTTGCATGCATTTTATTAACTTGTTGACCTCTTTAGTTTTTAAGCTTCTATAGGACTCTGTCCTCAGCCTTTATTTACATGTAATAATAATAATAATGTTTGTATCTACAGACATTAGAAAATACTTTAAATTGAATTGAATCAGAACCAAAAGCTTCGTGGACTTGAGCTGGTTCAGTATTTGTCTAAAGCGCCTTACAAGGTCATAGGAACAGTTAGGATTAGATCAAATAACGTTTCAACTTATATAAAGTCATCCCAGGGCACCACAAGTTGAAACAATATTTGAAATATCAGACATATTGTTGAAAATTGTTTCATCTTGTAAGACCCTGATGATGACTTCATGAAAGTCTCAGCGTCGGCCAAAAACGATAGTGAATTGGCTTAATCCAATCCCAATTGTTCCTCTGAACGTTAAATTCGTTGAGGTTTTAAAACAGCACTCAACTGAAAGCCCTTTTTTGTAATACGAGTGAAAATAAAATATTTCATTCAACATATAAATTTGCTGTTTAAGTTCCTATTCATCTAAGAGAAACCTTGAATCTATAATACTAGCATTTATTTCAGGAACTGCGTTATCTCTTCTTGCCCAAAACAGTTCAGGAGCCATGGCGGCGTCTTGGATCTTGCCTTTCACTGCTGGAGGATTTATATACATAGCTCTTGTATCTGTGATTCCTGAACTTCTTGATGAAGAAAAACCTAGTATTGTTCAAACTTTTCTACAAGTGGCTGCTATGTTAGCAGGAGTGGGAATGATGGTGGTGATCGCCGAATATGAATGAGTTTTCAATAAGTAATTTAATTCAGACTGAAATATAGACAATTTTGAAATATATTTATTTTTTGGTCAAGAATAATAATTTTATGGTCACCTCAGAATCTTTATAATGGACTACTTTAGTAATGATACACATATACTCTTACTGTTGTGATCTTCAAACAAATAAGTCATTATTTTGTCATTATTTGCTGTTGCTTGTGAGTGTAAAAATTAGAAAATTATTTTTCTCGCTGCAGGATGAAAAGTTCGCTTTTCGTCGTCTGTATGCCTCATTCTCTCCCGGTTAGATAACACTAACTTTTCCTCTCGGTAACCTAGCAACGAAATGTTTATCAAACTGTCTATGACAACTTGAAATGCGCGACGACAGTTACATTTTCAATCTGTGATTGAAAAACGCTGAATCAACGAAAGGATCGACTTTTCACCCGCCTTCGGCTTGGGCGACAAAGTTTCCCGGACGAGAATCCCGTACTTTTTTCCCTAGGTGGTTAAAATGCATGAATTGGGCTTCAAATTGCTTCTGCGTCCACCATATTCTACAGATCTGGCCCCTAGCAACCTTTTCCTGTTCTCTTGACAAAATTTCACGGGCGAGAAAGACGTACTTTTCTCCCTAGGTGCGTAATATACTATTTTTAAATCGGAGAATTCAGCGGTCATACGTTCATTTTTATAGTACGATTTGTCCTTAGCCTCAAAATAAGCCTCAGTTTCAACAGTTACCTCTTCATCGGCGCAAAATTTCTTTACAGCAAGCATTTTTTTTGAGTTCTGAGAACGGGAAAATGTCGCTTGAGGCCAGATCTGGAGAATATGGTGGATGCGGAAGCAATTTGAAGCCCAATTCATGCAATTTTGCCATTATCTTCATTGTGCATAAGTTTTTTTTTTTTTATTTACCAAAGAATTATTACATGTTCTCAACAAAGTTATCATCGAATTCAAAGTATTATCAATGTTAACCTCTAAGAATTTAGTTGTATCTTTTTGTTTGAGACAGGATCATCCCTAAGTAATATATTTGACAGTTCACATAAAAAAAAGACATGTCTTTTCTATGTCGAGTGTCAAGAGATTTGCATGACACCAGTTCTTAACTTTCATTAAATCAGTGACAATTTCTGATCAGTCTTTGGGAACTTTATTGTGTCAAAACAGAGTTGTATCATCTGCGAAGAGAGTAAAATTTCCAGAGGCAACCTCCTTTATATACAGTAGAAATAGGATGAGGCCCAAAACCGACCTTTGCGGAACAACTGAATTTTCTGTTATTTAACATGAAGGATGTGGTAGTTTTCACTAACTGTTTTCGATTTCCTATTTTAGATTTAAACCATTCAAAAGCCGAGTTATCAAAACCATATTTATGAGGCTTCTGCAGCAGAACAGCATGGTTTACACAATGAAAGGCTTTTGACAGGTCACTGCTGCAGAGGCCTCACCTTTATTTATTTTTTCATGAAATACTTTGGCTTTGATAATATGTCGCGCTCATTCATTGAATCCTTTCTAAATGATAGAACTCAACGTGTCGTCATGGAAGACATAAAATCGTCTGAACTTTGGGTAGCTCATGGCGCACCCCAGGGATCAGTATTAGCTCCCCTTCTTTTCACTATATACACTTCAGATTTCTCTAAGGTCTTGAAAAAATTTCAAATTCAAACATATGCAGATGACACAAACTTATATTTTTTAGTGATAGAATCGAGAATATTATGAACCAACAAAGTTATTTGAATGAAGATATAAAAAAATTAATTGAAATATCCAAGGATGATTCACTCACTATCAATCCTACCAAATCAACAGCCATAATATTTGGAAGTGATAAAGATCGTCAGAGGGCCATAGACAATATATAATAATGATAATAAATGAATTTATTGACAGCTGAAATAACATGATACAATATGGAGAAAAACAAAATACAAATTTGTCAATAGGATACAAGATTGAACAGAGTAGCTAAACTCCGCCAGTATAAGTGAAGACAATTTATTATTATTATATGGAGAAAAGAAAATATTGTTTCGCTTACATATTTTTCTTGAAAAGTACTCTCAACAAGGAAGAAGACTGAAAGAGAGACGAAATACATGTAATACTCCACAAATGTTTCTACTGGGTTGGTTCTTTATTTTGATAACTGATTATTTACAACTGACTAGAAATTCATAATAGTCATAAAATAACTTTACACAAGACAATTTATTGATACTGCCCTACTTTGGACTAGATTTTCACCATTTACCTGGGTATCACTTGCCCAAATTGAGTTTTATTTGATCAAAACAATAGTTTGCCTGTTCTATAGATTCATTATTTTCATGTTTTCTTCCTGAAACAAAGTTTCATTAAATATACAGTAAATCACTTTATGGATATGACAAAGTAAATCACAGGAGAATGCAATACCAGTATAATTACATAGTTATATACTCATATTTTGCCAATAACAGTAAAATTCAAAGAACGCAAACAGATAATAGAACAGTAGGATAGTAAAAGTCATTGAAGAACAACTCCTCATATAAAAGTCCCTTCATCTAATAGAATACCTCATTATTCTTGTCGAGAAAAGATGAGATGAACCGATTTAGTCGTAGCCCAGTCGAGTACCATTAATGAAATCTATGGCAGACTGAAATGAATGTATTGGGTTACAAAAGACACGCTTTTGGATGAAATGCATCAGTTGTGCTGGTGCAGCTACATCAGACTGAGCAGGATCAAGAACCAATTTTTTTTCAAAATGAGATTCACGTTGGATTTGAACCGCTGGAGATTAAATTCATTTGGAAAAACGTTCTCAGGAAGTTCAATCCACATGATTGCAGTTCAACAAATGAATGAGTTCTTGGTGGAATTAAGATTACATTACATTAAGATTACAAGTGATGTTTGTGTCTCCAATAAGGCGGATGGCTCTTTTCTGGATGGAATCCAGCAGCTTCAGAATATGCTTAGAGGCGAAGCTCCATACATGAGAACAATATTCCAAAGAAGGTCTGATCTGAGCTTCATAAAATATCAAAAGTTGTTGGGTTTTGTACAGTTTTCTGGTTAGGAACAGTGTTTTCCAAGCTTCTGAGAAGAAGAGATGAAATGCTTGTTCTTGTTCTGAACCAATTCCAGTATTACAAACAAATACTGAAATCACTGTCCAATTTACTACCGGAACCATTGCAAATGTTACTTATGAGGTTGGGAGGTACTCAGTGTTGGAAGGATTCCATAGTGTGACATTTCAAAAAAAAATCAATTTGCCCAAACATATTTTAAATTTTTGAAAAATGAAGATTTTGGGTTTCAACTTCTCTATCTATACAAAAAAAAGTGGAAATCTTCCAAAGAAAGGAAGAAAGAAATTCATTTCAAACATTGAAAGTTTGAATGAGAATATATAAAGTTTTTACCCTCATTGCGAAACACAAAAATGAAACTGGCGATTTGAAGATTTCGATGAATACAAGTATTATAGAGACTTGATAATTACCTAAATGCCAAGCTTCCTTGCAGAATTTTTCAGCCTCTCCCAAAATCCCTTTATGCAACAAAACAAGTCCAAGATTTGCATGGACTACTCCTAGATGAGTTTTGTCGTCAAGGTTTTCTCCTATGGATATGGCTTCTTTCAAATATTTCACTGCATTTTCATTATCTTCTGCTCGAAAGCTTGTGATGCCCAAATCGTTCAATAACAAAACAATCTGTTCATTTTCTCGTCCATTAACTTCTCTACAGATTCTGTGTGCCTCTGTTAGGAATCTCAATGAGTTAGCTACTTCTCCCTTATCTAATAGAAACTGTGCATACCAATCATTGATGACACCATATAAAATGTTCGCATCTATACTGTCATTTCTCTGCCTGTCAATTTGTTCAAGACACCATTTATATCCGATTTCTGCCTTCTCAATATTAGCTTTCAACTGACATATACGGGCAAGTTTTAGGCTTATGTGAATGACCTTAAATTGAGGTAACGTTATGGAGTTTGTTCAGGTGATTTAACAATTGAACTCTTCACAAATATTACAATTTCATAAAGTGACCGACTCAATGATAAAAATTTGGAAAATAGGCGTAAACAGGCAAACTTTCACTTGCGAATTTTACTTTGAAATCAAGGAAAGCAGCAGGTGATTTTCACTTAGTTGTATCATAATAACTGCTAAAAAAAAAGGAATATTCATTTGAAATACACACCTCAAGATTTTCATGTTTCATGCCTTTGCTCAATAACATTTGTAATACACTTACAAACAATTTTTCAGCTTTATCTAACTCATGCTGATCAAAAGCTAAATTTGCCATCAAATCATAGCAATAAAGAATACCTTGCTCATTTTGCTGTTGTTGGGCCAATCGAAGAGCAAGATGAAGCAATTGTTCAGATTTTTGGAACTGCTCCCTTTGTTTACATAACACAGCTCTCTTCAAAGTCATTATCAATTCAGAATCTTCATTTTCATCTTCCTTTGTAAATCCAAGCCAAGTTAGTAAACTCAAAGCTATTGCTATATTGGTAGGAATCTTGACAAAATTTGAATTTTTAATGAATCTAGATTTTTTTAAAGGAACTACAGTATTCCATGCAAAAGTTTTCCAAAAAATATTTCTTGGAGGAACCGGAGAATGTGAGTAATATGATGATATAGATCTAGCAACGAACCGACAAAAGTTATTCATTTTATTGTTATTGGAGTTGATTCTCAACTTCAAATTTAACTTACAATTCAAATCATCTCTCGGTTTAAAAATGAAATTTCAGAAAAAATAAATAAAACTATCATCAACTGTCAATGTCAAGTCCTATCACAGAATTGAAAAGTATTCTGTGCTCCAACACCTTTATATCTATTCACAGAACTATAGAACTATAACTTAGATACAGTTCTGTGTATCTTCTATTACAGTTTACAAACTAAAAGGTTTGTTTGTTTTTGACAATGCAGTGTTAACGATGGAGGGGATTTTTGAAAGTACTCAAAATAGTTCATGGTTCTTGGCCGCGCTGTTCTATAAGGTGTTCTGTGATAGTTTTGTGATACATATTATATCATCTCAATATCATCAACTCAATAATAATCCTTCAGTGCCTGGTGAAAAAGTACCTATTACTAACCTATCAGAATATTTGTGGCAATATACCTGCGCATTACAGATAACTCGTTACTCGTTAGTACTTTTCCAAATTTTTTTTTTCAAAACAGTTATAGGAAGCAGTTCCACTATCGAGAGATATTTGTATGCAACCTCATCAAACATCGAAATGCAAAAATGTTTGCTTTCAAACGTATGCTGTCATTCTCATTAATCGACTATAAAACATCTGTTATGAGTTATTTATGGATGAGATTGAAAGAAAAAGTTGCAGAATGAATATTATCTATGATGACCGTTGATGGAGCATACGCATACACCCATCATCATAACCACCACCACTTCTTGTTTTGGAACATCTTTTGAAGACAGCTTTGAAATTATTTCGATGTTTGACAGATCTGAAGTCACCGAAGAATTATTTTAACCAATTTTGAGTTTTCACAAATTTATGAATTGAAGGGGTTATATTTTTAGGAGTGATTAATTTCCCACAAAACAAATTTATGATTTTGATGAGTTTCTAGGCATTGCAGACACGACTATTGAGCCATATTTTGGTGTGAAATTGTTTTAGTTTGATTGGAAACATTTAATTTTCTCATTGGAATAGGTAATGACGTCATATTTGTTAAATATTTCCATCTCCTAAGGATATTTCAAATGAAAGAGGTAGAAGGGAGAACTGCCATTTACATTACTCTTACAATTTTATTCATAAATAAATCATTAGGGAGGTTATGTAGTCTTTTGGTGAGGAACATGACACATGACATACTTTCAAAAGCAAACAATTTTGAAATTTGATGACGTTGATACAAAAGCATGATTGAAATAGTTTCAAAATCACCCTATCGAGAAAATATGGCTTGGTAATATGACATTTGTCAAGTGTCAAATATCAAAGTACAAATTGAAAATTACCAAGCAATTTTTTGGCTAGGTACGGTTTACTAATATTTCCAAAATTAATTAGATATTAAAATGTCTGCAAGATACGATAGGGCTATAACCGTTTTTTCACCAGATGGACATCTTCTGCAAGTTGAATATGCACAAGAAGCCGTCCGAAAAGGATCTACTGCGGTAAGTTAGAAACAAGAAACAATCCTAACCTGTTCAGGAATGACTATCACTTTAATGAATAAAACATAATTTTTTCGCAGGTTGGTGTTAGGGGAGCCAATTCTGTCGTACTTGGAGTCGAAAAAAAATCGGTAGCAAAGCTTCAAGAAGAAAGAACTGTGAGAAAAATATGTCTATTAGATGAGCATGTAGTTATGGCCTTTGCAGGGTTGACCGCCGACGCCAGAATACTGATCAATCGAGCGCAAATCGAGTGTCAAAGTCACAAATTAACCGTCGAGGATCCTGTTACATTAGAATATATAACACGTTATATAGCATCGTTGAAACAGAAGTATACTCAGAGTAATGGCAAGAGACCTTTTGGTATCTCTTGTCTTATCGGTGGCTTTGATTATGATGGCAAACCACATCTTTACCAGACAGAGCCGTCAGGTATTTACTACGAGTGGAAAGCAAATGCTACTGGTCGATCTGCAAAAACAGTAAGAGAGTTTCTGGAAAAGTTTTATACTTCCGAAGAGGTAGCTACAGAGAAAGGCACTGTGAAGTTAGCTATACGTGCACTATTGGAGGTGGTCCAATCTGGGCAGAAAAATTTAGAAATTGCTGTGATGCGGCATGGAGAACCCTTGGAAATGTTAGATGGAGAGACTATCGAAAAATACGTAACTGAGATAGAGAAAGAAAAGGAGGAAGAAGCCGAGAAAAAGAAAGCTAAGAAATGAATTGTCATTAAGCGCTATTATATTTCTCAATTTTTTAAAATTAATTACACTTATTTCTAAAATAAATTCAAGTAAGAGTATTTTCAATTGTCACAGAGGTGAATGTTTGCATACAATCGGTGGATTTGTTTTGGTTAAAATCCTTAACGAAATATATTCATACTATTTGAAAAAGGAATATTTTCAAGCGAGATTAGGTTTCAAATACAGAGTTTAGGAATTGAAGGGGTTATATTTTTAGGAGTGATTAATTTTTGGGAAAGAAAGTTTTTGGCTTTCTACTACTCCATCTTGATACAAAAAAAAAAGGGGATGATGAATCTTCCAGTGTATATCAGTGAGGGTGACAGTGTTCCATTTAAGTGCAATTTATTACCATTCATTCAAAGTAGAAGTCATGTGAATGATATCTGATTTTTATCCCACAAAGAATGTTTGGAATACAAACTGAGTAGAGAAAAGTATCTTCTGTATAATTCAGTGTTCATGTAAAAGTATTCGATTCGAAAGAAATTTTTTCTTTTGTGTGATTCAATGTTTATATGAAAGTAGCTGTTTCAGGAGGACTTTTTTTCAAATTGATTACTCCCTTCCTTTCTTTGGAAGATTCCCTCATCCCCTTTTTTTGTATCAAGATGGAGTAGTAGAAAGTCAAAAACTTTCTTTCCCAAAAAACAGAGTTCAGGCTTTTAAATTCTCCAACAATACTCAAAAAATATGAAATTCGCAAAAACTAAATGGAAAAGAAATGAAAATATATCAATAAAAAGTCTTCACAAAGATATGAAGGAAGAAAGATCCACATGAAACTATAGTGAACATTGAATTACTTAAAAAGTTTCTTATTCAATTTGTGCACATACAGAAACAGTACAGTGTAATATATGAAAGATATTGATGTGAAATTTCACTTACAAAATCTAGGTGATTTTCCTGAACTTTCTCAAAAAATGCTTTAGTCACTCTCTTCTTTGATTTATGTAAAGCATTTGACATTAGACCACTGTCCGCTTTTTGAATATTTTCACCACGTTGGTGTTGGAGATTGCAAATAAATAGTCATGTTGGAAAATGTCAAATGTGAAGAAAAAATGGTTAAAGTTGTGGTACCTCAAGGATCAATACTGGGTCCAATACTGTTCACTATCTTTGTCAATGAAATTCATTTATCATGCAGGTGACACAACAATAGTAATATCTGATGGAAATTTGGACAAAACAGTACACACTGCCAGCAATGTCGCGTATGACTGGTGTAATACTATTGATCAATGTCTCAATATAGAAAAAACAAAATTCACTTTTCTTATTCCGAGAAATACTACTCATAACTTCTGATCTGCAATATAAATCAATGACAGTATAATAGAACAGGTCACAATAACTAAATTCTTAGGTGTCACTCTTGATCACAAAATGGGCTGGGAAAGTCATAATATTAAATAATAAACTGAGTAAAAATTGCTTTGTACTGAGACAACCAACATTAATATGTCTAGGGACATATTAACATATATATTGATGTTGGTTTATTATGGTCTGGTAAAGTCGAATATGCTATATGGCTTGATATTTTAGGAAGGCCCAACTCATATTGACCAAATATTTATCATTCAAAAAAATTGTCAGATGTATTAAAGGGGTGGACCAAAGAACATCATGAAGGCAAATATTCGTTGAATATAAGCATTCTTTCTTCAAATTGAAATAAAACAAAGTGTGTGTGAGATATCATTGGAAATTTTTTTATCGTTTGAAAGACCTATTGATACCATTATGTGTGGAATACAACATCGTTTAAATGTCCACCACGACTTCGATGGATGAAGGGCGTCCAATTTTCCATGACTCTGAGGCATAATTCAGGCTGAATTTGACCGATGGCATGAGCATGAGGACCGCTGAGGTTTGTGGCTCATTTGTATATACCTGAGACTTGGGAAAACCTCACCACAAAAAAAGTCGAACGGTGGCTAGTTCACATCACCTCCAAGTGAGATAACCATACCCTCAAGTCGCTCATTCAGAATATCCAATGTAGCATGGAACGTAGCGCCTTCCTTTCGAAACCAAATTTTGGTGTCCAGATCATCCAATTCATGCCGAAGGAGGTTGGCAATCATTGACAATTGACAGTGATGGCCTGGCCAACGTCTTTTTCAAAGAAACATGGACCATAAGGAGAACCTCCGTGTTACTAACTCCAATCTCTAAATGAAATATCCGAAACATTTTTATGATATCCCCCTTTATCTCAAAGAATTCATAATGTTAGATGAAGCTTAGTATATTGTAATTTCAGTGGTGGTAGTACTGGAATACTATTTGTATGTCTTGCTGCTTGCTTCTTGCTGCTATTCAGCAAGTATACCTGAATTTTGAATATATAAATGAACAAAATTACTGAAAACAATAATCGTTGATTAGAGTTGTGCCTGGAAGGTTGAAGTGTGTAAGTTGATCAGTCTTGATTGAATCTTATCTCGAAGTTTTGATTGTGAATATACAGATTTGAACATGGAGGCTACTCTTATTCAAAAGCTAGTGAATGAGCTACAGTGTCCAACCTGCTCTGGTCAGATGGTCCCGCCACTGATGCAATATGTTCTAGAACATCACTGTTGTAACAAGTGTTTCTCAGAGGATGAATATTGCCAGAAGTGTCAATTCCCGATGGGAAACAGGAGGAACTATTCGTTGGAAAAGCTATGTTTCTCTTACTCTTTGAAATGCGTACTTTGCTCCCGATGGATGTTCATTCACAGGAACTTGCATTATTGTTGCGGAACACGAGAGAAGTTGCGAAGTTTTTCAAAAACGGCAACGAAATTCTGCTGCATTATCTGGGGAAGCTATTCGTCACATTGGGGGTAAGTTAATATTTCTATGATGTGTATTTCACACAAATTTTCGTATAGGAGAATGTTCTTTTCGACTTTTTCTGTACAAATACTAAAATTGAGTTATTGGTCATTTACAGATTCCAACGGACAATCTTTGGTAGAAGCCCTTTTTGCGATATTAGAATGCCCGGTTTGTTTATCGGTGATTTTACCACCTATAGGAGAGTGTTCTAACGGTCATCAGCTTTGCCATGACTGTTTTCAGCGAGTGGACCACTGCCCCATTTGCAGAATACCGAATACTTATGTCATAAATATTATGCTGGGAAATATTTTTGAAATGATGGTGATATCTTGCAGAAATGCCGGCGGAGGTTGTGAAATCCGGGGAAGTGCCCCATCTGTCCTAAGACCAAGAAATCTTGTGATTACGTAGTGAAGTTATGCTCACTCACAGTGGATGGGATTTGCAAGTGGCAAGGTGCGATATGTCATTTGCTAGAGCAGTGCAGGAATACGCACTCTGACAGGCTTATCTTAAACAGCGAGTACACGCGTATTTCTGATAAATTCGAAACCCAACTTTCGTATTATCTACTCTACATTGATGGTGTTCTGTTCAGATTTGGGTGGTGGTACGTTCGTGATGGTGTTTATAGATTTTCTGTAAATTCCTTTGGATATATGGGGATTGAAAATCGATATTTTTACAGACTTACAATTTTACACCGTACTGCCAATTATTTCGTAATATTTCCGAGAAAATTATGTGCTGATCTCGAGGATGGTGTTGTTAAATTTTTGAATAGTGATTTCATAGAGATGTCACAGGAAGCGTTAGTGAATTGTCCCAGCTATGTGGTGATCTCATTAATATCGTCAGAATATTTAAGCATAGAATGTAGAAGAAGGTCATCACGCGCTTTCATTCGATAATGTTTCATTATCTTTTTTTCAAATAGGTATAAAATATTTGTCATTAATTATTGTTTCAAATAAGCGTTACTGTTAAGTATTTGTCTGATGTTTGACTTCGAAATTGACAAAAGTGGTGAGTCTAGTAAACAAAAGTATATTGACCAAAATAGTGAGTGCATGGCTGATGATACAAATATCATGTTATACATATCAATGAATGTGCTACCATCCTATAAAGATGATAGTATTTTCTTTGATATTGTTGTAAATCGTGCCCTAAAGAAAATAACGCCGGCCGCCACTGGTAGCCATAAACCAATCGTGACGTAGCTAACTATGAACTAAAAATGAATAATTTCTATTTAAGCTGGTTTTGTATGAATTTAGTGTTTGTCCAGTGAATTCCAAACCTCTATTACAATATTCATTATATAATCTGACAACGTGACAAATTAGCTACTATAATAACCATAATTTGAGCGATGGAAGGACAATCTATTACGGTTGATAGTATCTTATAGGGAGTAATCAAGTCAGATCTTCTTCTATTATTTTCCAAGCTGGTAGTATTCAAATTTTGCATAACTTACGTATAATCGTAGATTCATTTTAATTGCTATACACCTCAGAAATTTTCTATGCCCCCTTTCTATTTGATCGATGTGAGTTCGATAATATGGTAACCACACTGGTGAGGCGTATTGAATAGGTAACCGATTATCCCAAAGGTAGATATAATGTTCTAAAAGCCATAACTGATAGGTTTTTAGTATTTCTAGAAATAAAACCCAATAATTGAAAAGATTTACTGACTACGGAGTCAATATGATGTNAGTTAATTATTATTTACAGATTGCAATGGACAATCATTGGAAAAAGCCCTTTTTGCAGTATTAGAATGCCCGGTCTGTTTATCAGTGATTTTACTACATATAGGAGAGTGTTCTAACGGTCGAAAAGTCTTGTAATTTCGTTATGAAGATATTCCCACTCACAGTGGATGGGATTTGCAAGTGGCAAGGTGCGATGTGTCATTTGGTGGAGCACTGCAAAAATACTCACTTCGATAGACTTACTATAACAAGTGAGATATTCGAAAACCAACTTTCGTATCATCCGTACTACATTGATGGTGTTCTGTTCAGATTTGGGTGGTACGTTCGTGATGGTGTTTACATATTTTCTGTAAATTCCTCCTTATCACTAACTCCAATCTTCAAATGAAATATTTGAAACATTTTTATGATTTCTCCCTTTATCTCAAAGAATTCATAATATTAGATGAAGCTTAGTATATTGTAATGGTGGTAGTTCTGCAATACTATTTGTATGCTGCTTGCTGAGAACCAAGCAATTCAGGTATATGTAGAGGTAACACATACATACAGGTATATATCTGTACCTGAATTTTGAATATATAATGTTGAAACAATAATCGTTGAGTAGTGTTGTGCCTTTAAGGTTAGGTGTGTGTGAGCTGACCAGTCAAGTGAATTAAAGTTGCGAAATTTCTCAGAAACGACGAAGAGATTCTGTTACATTATTTGGGGAAGCTATTCGTCCCATTGAGGGTAAGTTGATATTTTTATAGTATTTGGTTGATAATGGGTTACTGAATATTGATGTATACAATTTCTACTATTCATTGAATTAAAGAGTCATATAAAGACATTTCATTAAAATGTACGTATATCTACCAAATTAGAATAATAGAATGTGGATTCGAAAGAATTTAGCCAAGATAGCAAAATGTATTCGCTATCTTGCTATTGTCAACGAAGTGTTTTATCCTTTTCTATGATTTTACATTAGAGAATTTTCTTTTCGATTTTTTTGTATGTACAAATACTTATTAGGCTTTGGTATTATTTGTTTACAGATACCAAAGGACAATCACTGGAAGAAGCCCTTTTTGCAGTATTAGAATGTCCGGTGTGTTTATCGGTGATTTTACCACCTGTAGGGGAGTGTTTTAACGGTCACAAGCTTTGCAATTACTGTTTTGAGCGAGTGAAAGACTGCCCCATATGCAGAATACCAAAGACATATGTCATAAACTTCATTCTGGGGAAAATTTTTGGAATGGTAGTAATATCTTGCAGAAATGCCCGCGGAGGTTGTGAAATACGAGGAAGTGCCCCATCTGTCCTAAAACACGAGAGGTCTTGTAATTTCGTCGTGAAGTGTTGCCCACTCACGGTGGATGGATTCTGCAAATGGCAGGGTGCGGTGCGTCATTTGGTGGAGCACTGCAAAAGTACTCATTCTGACAGGCTTACCATAACAAGAGACTCTAAGTGTATTTTTGGAAAATTCGAAAACCACCTTTCGCATCATAATCTGATCTACATTCATGGTGTTCTGTTTAGATTTGGGTGGTACGCTTGTGATGGTGTCTATAGATTTTCTGTGAATACATTTGGATATGTGGGGATTGAAAATCGGTATTTCTACAAAATTGCAATTTTCCACCGTACTGCCAATTATTGGATGGCAATTCCTGAACAATTATGTGCAGATCTAGATGATGGTGATATAAAATTTTTAAATATGCATTACGTAGAGATGTCACAAGAACAGTTGATGAGTTTTTCCAAAGGAGGTGGTGGGTTTAGTTACATCGTCCAAATAATTGACCGCGGAATGTAATGGTATATATCCTCACACGCTTCAATTTGGTAAGGTTTCGTAATTATCTTCTTCACAAATAAGCTGAGTTTTGTCCTGCTTTTTTGCTACATTGCAGCAGTCCAGAGATTTGTCCTTCCATTATCAAAAATTTGTCATTATAGTTTCTTTTTCGAATAAATGTTACAGTTGATTAATTTTATCGTTTTTGTTTCAAGTAACAGTTTCAAGACTCACAGTTTATGTGAGTCTGGTAAATGAGTGTTTTGTAACTNTAAATGAGTGGTTGTAACTTTTTATCTTATAACAACTTCTCATCATCACTCATTGTATTGATTGTCAGTCTCAGACTGATGTCATCTACACTGATGTTTCTACAGCGTTCGACAGATTGCTCAACAAGCTTTCCACTTTTGGGTTATCTGATGACTTAATTACTCTCTTCATATCGTATGATGACACGTCCATTATATGTAAAGGGAAAACACTTAATGATGCAATTGATGCTTCACATGATGTCATACACGAATTTGAGTCATGGTGTTTCAGAAACATGCTAATTATTAATTATGGTAAAACCGTATGTATGTTATTTAAATCTAAAACGAATTCAATCGATTCAAAAAATATCAAAATTCACATAAATACTCATGAGCTGAAAATAAGCAATGAAACAAAATTTCTGGGAGTCACCTTAGATGAACTCATTGCTTGGACTCCACATACCCACATAGCAATAGATGCTATTCATTCTGGGTTGTCAGAAAAAACTCTCAGACAACTTTTAAAGAAGAACACTTTATTCTTATGGGATAGCAATCACAGCAAAGCTTTTAATGATCTTAAAGACATAGTTAGTAAANACAGATATGTAAAAAGATGTGTAGATCATGCAAAGAAGTAACGTTCAGACACAAACTGGAAGAAAAGCCCTCTCCAAATAACTGATATCATGTGAACATTGAATTACAGGAAAAAAAATACTTTCGAAACAAATACTTTTATATAAACAATGAATTGTACGGAAAAACACTTCTTTCTATTCAGTTTGTGTTCCAAATATTCGTTATGGAATTGAATCAGATATCATTCACAGAATGGGCTTGTTTCACGATTTTTGGTTTATAGTTCACTTGATAAAAATTTCAAATTGAAAACAGTGCACTTTGTTTCAGCTCTCCAAGTACCGTAGTTTTCCCGTAATTAATTATTAAAAATTGAATGTGGTAGGGCGGTGACGTCACGGCCCTATTCCCGCTTCTTGTTCGATTGACAAATCGACAAATTGACATTGCCAAATCGTAAAATTTGCGAAGCCTATCAATTCAATTATGGAAGTGTATATGAACCCGTTAACGTTTCAATTCAATTCAATTTTATTTGGAATATGTTAGTATACAATTTATTAATATTATGGTTAGGACCACTAGGAGTTTGAGTAAAGCAGCCTAAGCGCAACTGTTGCAGTTGTATTAGTGAATAGACAGTGGAAGCTGGTATATTTAATGAGAATAAGTACCTATAATTATCTATACATCTAGGTTTACATAATATTGGAAATAGGTACACATACACTGAAAGACACATTGGAAGATCAGAAAATGTACTGAGTGATATTTCTGAATTATTGGATATGTTTGAATAAACTGTTTATATGGGTATTATTTACAATTATGAATTCTTTTGTATTTTTTTATACTTTAAAAATGTGGTATTTATCTTTATTTCAAGTGGAAGCATGTTATAGGTACAGTTTTGGAGCGAAATAGTAGACTGAACGTTGGGTATGACTTTTTTTGAAAAGGAGTATATCAATGGATAAATTATGTACATTTCTGGTGTACTTTGTATTTACCTTAGAATAATTGATATTGTTTGAGTATATCCATATAAGACACTGGTGTGCATACAAACTTCTTATATCAAGTAGATTAGTTTCAGAATAGAGTTTTTCTGTATCAAATTGTCTGTTTTTCTTCAACATTATTTTTAAAACTGTATTCTGTATTCTGTAACTGTGATACAATATCGTATAACTGACTCAACAAGAGATTTGTAAACAATAATAAAGTTTTTTTTGTGAGTATATCCCTGNAGCAACTTCGTTCACATTATAATAAAAATGTTCCAATTCACAGTAATCTATAAAATATACTTTTCACATATAGTCAGTGGGCATACTTGAAGACTGGCTATAAATCAAATCATCTAAATGAACAATTCGTTCAGGCTTGAGAAAGCTATTGTATAACGAAACACGTGTACCGGTTTTTGTAAAACCCTTTATAGTGAAAGTCATACAATAAGCTGTAATAATTAGTTTTTTTTTCTACTTAATTTTTGAGTAAATTTCCTATCGGCTGCTAATGAAAATGTTTTTAATTTTTTTTTTTCAATGATGATGGAGATTTAAATTTTTCTATTACTTCTGGTACGCTATTATAAGGTTCCATGTTTGTGAAAGAGTGAGCTCTGTGTGAAGTTGACTTTTTCAGTATTACTGGGTATGTTAATTTTTCGCAGTAATGTGTAGAGTATGAGTGATCACGAATTTTGATTTGCTTAAACTGAAGTGGTATTTCACGTTTGTACTGAGAGAAAACAATTGTTGCACATCTAAGGTGCCAATTCATATAAACACTCTGTTGAAAATCGTTGACTTCGTGACATTATTATTTTTAGGAATATTTTTTGTAATGTTTTCAGGGGTTTCAGATATACGTGGAGCTGATCCCCAAGCAGTTATTCCATATCGTAAATGACTTTCAACAAGAGCGGTAGATGATGTTTCAGTCCGTTGAAAGGTTAAACTCTTTTCAGAACCCGAAATCTGTAGAGAACTGTTTGAATTTTTTTTATTATATATCCACCATTTTAGATTTAAGTCAATATTATACGCTTGAGTATTTCGATTGTTTAACAGAATGAATTGTGAAGAAGTTATTGAAGATTCAGGGATTTTATGAATCAGAGGAGCCAAAAGCAAGAGATGGCATTATATCATTTATATCGTATCCTATAATTTTAAAATTATCAGTATGTCCAAATTCAAAAAAATAATAAAAAATTATATTTTGAGTGTATGCTTCTATTCTGTCAAAGAATACGTGAATCATTTCAAATGTTGATAATGTTTACACACTCAATTTTTTTCTATATTTTTGTATTCGTGTTTCTTATTTGTTTTTAAACTCTTTTAGTTGTTTAACTGACCTTTACTTTTATGCCTTTTTTGACTTGCTAGAAACATTTCATTATCTAACGTAGTGAAAGAAATTATCTATCTATCTATCGTATATGTATATAACGTCTGAGTTGTTCAAATCATTGATTGAAAGATTTCATCGCTTGATTCATTTTCAGGTTCATTCAAAAGTCACATAGGAATAAAGAGGATAATACGAGGTATGCGTTCTAAATTCAAATATTGTATCAGAATTCAACACCTTCAGAATTTGTTTCAATTCTATCCCAAATAGAATTTTCTACAAATAGTGAAAGTTGAGAAAATGTTTCTGAAATGAATAAAATTGCATTACGTAAATAATAATTCTCGATAAACTACTTTAATAGAGCCAAACTTTGTTTGATTATATTTACTGCCAGGTGATGATAACTTTATTGCCAACACGTGTGCCAAACAATTTTTTTAGAGTAATTCTGAGCCAAAATAACCACTTAATACTCGGTGCTTGTCGGCTTTATTAATGTGTGTGATGGAATCGGCCATAACCTATAGAAAAAACACTTTATTGTGAGATCTTCACTACACGGCTTACCAAAAACTCAACACGAGTTTTGCTATATAACACCTTCTTCAGGCATTTTTCCACTAACTAAAATCTATATTTAATAAAAATAATAATCGATTATCGTAAGGCATTTGATACAATTTCGCAAGAGCTCATTTTGCATTTGCTCAGATGCCTTGCGGTACCCGACAAGATAGTGAGATGCATTGAACAACTGATACCACTTTGGCGAACTAGCTTCACCGTAACATCTGGTCAAGCAAGAGTCCAAACAGGCTGGGTCACTTTCAAAATGTGTGTATTTCAGGGTGATTCCCTCAGTCCCCTTCTCTTCTGCATCTTACTATTGCCATTATCCGTTGCGCTCAGAAATACTCGAGGGTATAACTGTGGCACCCCCGGAAACCGGAGGCACAAGGTCACCCATTTATTTTATATGGATGATCTTGAACTTTCTGCCTCTGGAGAGAAGGATCTCCATCAGTCCTTGAGGGTGGTGGAAGAGTGTTCGCATTATGAAATTCATGATGGACAAATGTGCAATGGTCCATCTCAATAGAGGATGATGCGGGGACTATGGAGAGGATGTGCAGCTCGTAGATGGAAGCATCCTACACCATCTGGATGCCGGAGAGACGTATACTTACCTCAGGAAGAAACAACGCCACTCACAAGAGGTAACTGAAGTGAAAAACTCTCTCTGCCGCAAGTATCAGCACAAACTTCGACAGATTTGGTCATCGGAACTGTCGGAGAAAAACAAAGTTTCTGCAACAAATATGCTTGCCGTTCCAATGCCGTTCTACTCTTTTGGAGTAGTGGAGTGGACTCAGAAGGAGTTGTATCAACTCGACGTAAATACACGAAAAATGATGCATATCTATAGGAGTTTGCATCCCAAATCGACCATTCCACGATTGTCCTACCCCCGACAAAAGGGCGGCCGTGGACTTTTGAGTTTGGAGTGTCTACATGACAGAATAGTACTGGATACAGCCTGTAAAGTCATCAGCCGTTCAGCAAAAAGCTCAGATAAAAGCCGTAGAGATCGCCTTACTTTTGCGGAAACACAAAAGTAAGGCGTATGCATGGGGTCTTCTTCAGTAACATTGGAGACCTTGGCTTATCAAAGCGCCTGATATACGCTTTTCTCAGGTCGAGTGAGCTGAAGCCGGAAACTGAGGTTTCATCATGGCTTGCCAG
The DNA here is from genome assembly GCF_000500325.1 of Leptinotarsa decemlineata. Taxonomy (NCBI): domain Eukaryota; kingdom Metazoa; phylum Arthropoda; class Insecta; order Coleoptera; family Chrysomelidae; genus Leptinotarsa; species Leptinotarsa decemlineata. Next base: position 11,187 of record NW_019293405.1, on the reverse strand, counting down.
GATGGTGTCTTCAACACCTTAGTTTACCGCAGACGCGTGATGGGTATAGAGGTTCCTGTCTCTAATGCACTTGCTCTCAGCATGTCCAGCATATGCGGTCTCGGTCTATATCTTACGGTATCGACGGACAACGGTGTTGCCCTACGCTCCGGGGGATATTGAATCCGTTGTGGGGATCCAAGACGCCGAAGTGTAAACATCAAAGTGTGAAAGCTTGAAGTGTTACCTGAAGTGTAGTGATAGGAATTTTATTCAAAGCGATCATTCAAAGTGTACATCACAGTGCCGAGATAATTCAAAGCACGGAGAGATTAGTTATTTTCAGAACTGTGTGTGCAAAAGCACACGACAAAAAAGAATCCGATACATCAAAAAAAATAACCCCTTATATTTCAGATAGAGACTTCGGCCCCATCAAAAATTCAGTACGGAAAATTAGAGAAGACTATCCAAGAGATCAGAGAGGAAAACAAGCAGCTATGGGCAATCAACAAAAAGTATGAGGAGGACATCATCGCCATGAAGGAAATAATCCTAAGCATGAGCGGTAGGATTGATGAACTCCTAAAAGAAAAGGAGGAACTGAAAAAGGTAAAGGAGAACAAAAACAAGGACCAGAAAAAAAAACACATCCGACAAGGAAGAAGTGAAAAAGAAGAAGGAGAAAAAGAAAACGCAGAAGGACAAGGACAACGAGGACAAAAATAAGGTAAACAAAACCGAAAAAGTCCCAGAAACAAAAAAGGATTCGCGAACAACCAAGCGTCCAAGAGACGCGGAGGTAAGTTCAGAGACGGACTCTGACGAGGACGGGTTCCAACGAGTGGAATCCAAAAAAAGCCGTTAGGCAAAAAAGAGAACAGAAATCGAAATCCAGGAATATACAGAAATGGACGCGGAAACGACGTCCATTGCAATGGATGCGGAAACAAAGTCCATAGCAAAGACAGACACACCAACCAACTGATAGAAAACCCCGGAGGTCCCAGTATGGCCAACTCCCAGGACAAACGAACAAGTCCTACCAACACAAACAAGTTCGGATACGAACCCGAACGAGAAACAGATAAGCCCCATGACACCACCACCGATAGTTGTCCACGACAGCAAACGATGGAACGAGATATCCAAAGGCCTACAAGCCCGAAAAATCGGGTACAACAAGGCGAGGCTTACAAGGGATGGCAGTAACCATCATTAGATTGAATTTCTTTGATTGTATTCTCATTACTTCCTTTATTTGTCATTTCATCAATAGTTTTCCACAGTTTAGAGGATTCTCCTTTATTATTTTCAATGTTGTTTCGATTAAAATGTATTTTGGCTTCCTCTGTTATTTTTTTCAGTCTATTTTTGTACTGTTTATATTTTATTTTATTCATTTCTGTTGGGTTGCCTTTCATTGTGATATAAAGATTAGTTTTCTCTTCAATGGACTTCAGTATACCATCAGTAATCCACGGATTCGTTTTCATGTTTTTCCTACTAACTTCAATTGTTTTTATACTTTTTTCCATGATTTTGTTGGTTTTTTGAATCAATATTTGAGTAGCACGTTCAATGTTATCTGTCAAGTATAAATCCAGCCAATTTTCCTCGCATATGTTTTTTTTTAGTTTTTCGTTATCAATACATTTTTATAATTCAATAAATCAAATGATTTTTTCTTTGTTTCAGGTGAAATGATTTGTAGTGCAATAGAGAAGTGATTAGTTATATCTGTTTCAAGGACGAATGAATTGAATTTGTAGTTATTTGAGGTATCTTTTACGAAACAATGATCTATACAAGTACCAGAGTTAATCCTTGTTAACGAATTTATATAAGATATGAATCCATGAGCACTGGATATCTCCTGAGCACTGATATCTCCTCTCAGAATATGATCGTTAATATTGTTATCTTCACAAGATTCTAGATATTCTGACAAACTTTCAATGAAATTATTAGTTGATGTAGATAGTGATCCGTAAATAGATGTTAAATGTATTTTTTTATTGCGTAGTTCAACTTTCAGCTGTATAATTTTGATTACATTCGATAAATGTATTATATCATGAGTGAAATATAAATTATTTTCAATAAATACAATAACTCCATCATTTTGGTTCAGGTTGCCATGATTGTAAATAAATTATACCCAGTCATATCATATAGATTTATATCTCTAATTTGCCAAGTCTCAGATAGAATTATTATGTCAAAAATATATTTGGTTTCTTCTAGTAATACTTTCATTTGGTCAAGATTCTTATTCACACTCCTTATGTTACTGTGAAATATTTTGATATCTATCCTAGTATTAGTTTCATTAATTGTGAGACTTCTTCAATTATTATCGCTCCAACTGTTTCAATATGGAAGTCTTACCCCACACCGTGGGGTAAGTGATCATTGGGTCCGAGAATCATGTGCCCTGCCTTAGTGCGGCAAGCCGGTATGATTTTGAGATTCGAGAGTAGAGAAGACATCATCTCACCAAGGACTCCAATAATCAGAACGACCATCCTGACAGAGTGATCTGGATAGAGTCTGCGGAGTTCGAAGAGAAAATCTAGATATTTTATCCGTTTTCTCTCCCCTTTTCTGACGATATTCGTCTCGCCAGGAGCTGCAAACTCCACGATAAATATCGTTTTGGTCTGGTGGTCGAGAAGGACTACATCAGGCTTATTAGCTTGTATGAGCCTGAGGATGGGGAACGAATGGTTCCAATAAATTCGGCACTTCTCGTTCCCCACAACGGATTCAATATCCCCCGGAGCGTAGGGCAACACTGGTGTCTCGTCAGTACCGTATTATTATTGTTATTATTACTATTATTATTCATGTAGAATAAAAATGAAGTTGGCCCCAAAATAGAGCCTTGGGAAACGCCCACAGAGATATTTTGATATGCAGATTCTGTGGAAGATATACTAAAAAACTCTTTTCTGTGGGTCAAAACTCCGTATCGAGTGAAACTCCACCTTATGAACGCATAACTTCATGTTGAAAACTGAAGTTTTTGAAGTTGAAAACCTGAATTTTTGGTTCAGTAAATGGTCTGAAATCAAACTCAATGTGACAAACCAAATTCATAAATTTAGTTAAAATAAAGACTATCACACGACAATTATAAAGTCATCACTCACCTCGAAGGGCTTACATAAATTTTTATGACTCTTCCAGTTCACTTTTTGATGTTCTTTGCTGCAATATGTCACCAATTTACAGGCAGAACACTTCAGCTCAGAGGGTGCACCACATTCAGCGCATTTTTCACCCATTTCAAAAACTACTGTACACTCCAACAGAATTCTCCAGTAAAGAAAGTTAACGCAAGATTGAATGAGATCAAATAACGCATGCAATACACAGTTTCACTATAGTTAAAAATAACTTTATGGAGAGATTACGTGAATGTATTTTTATTTCGAAAATTTTAAGAGAGGTAGGAACTGACCAACTTGGATTGACGCCAACAAGGGCGTTTCCAGCGGAGAGATGAATTAGTTTTATGATGCCTCATCTTTAGAATGACAACATAATTCGATTAGTTTTATTCAGATTATTGCTTCGAGCGAGGGCTCATCAGTAATACTACTCATCCTACCTTTAATATAATAATAATAGTGAGCTAATGAAGAAAAGAGAATTGAAACTTTCTATATTTTTTACCACTTCTATTTGTAACTAACGTTACTGCAGTTTCGTCCTATAAGGACATGTATAAGTTTGAAAATGTCCTTATAGGACAAACTGCAGTAACGTTAGTTACAAATAAAAGTGGCAAAGACATAGAATGTTTTAATTCTCTTTTCTTCGTTATGATTTTCTACCACGTTGAAATGGCCACATCCATCAATCTATTAATAGTGAGCTAATTTGGAAAATATGAAAGATATTCATTAGATATTTACTTTTTCATTAATATAATCATGTGTCCCGAGTAAATTCAATGATATGCTCAAGAGATAAATCTACATCTTTATACGAAAAGTGTGAGAATCTTCGAAAGAGAGAAGGAAAGTATTCAATTCCAAAACAGATATGTAAAAAGATGTGTAGATCATGCAAAGAAGTAACGTTCAGACACAAACTGGAAGAAAAGCCCTCTCCAAATAACTGATATCATGTGAACATTGAATTACAGGAAAAAAAATACTTTCGAAACAAATACTTTTATATAAACAATGAATTGTACGGAAAAACACTTCTTTCTATTCAGTTTGTGTTCCAAATATTCGTTATGGAATTGAATCAGATATCATTCACAGAATGGGCTTGTTTCACGATTTTTGGTTTATAGTGCACTTGATAAAAATTTCAAATTGAAAACAGTGCACTTTGTTTCAGCTCTCTAAGTACCGTAGTTTTCCCGTAATTAATTATTGAAAATTGAATGTGGTAGGGCGGTGACGTCACGGCCCTATTCCCGCTTCTTGTTTGATTGACAAATCGACAAATTGACATTGCCAAATCGTAAAATTTGCGAAGCCTATCAATTCAATTATGGAAGTGTATATGAACCCGTTAACGTTTCAATTAAATTCAATTTTATTTGGAATATGTTAATATACAATTTATTAATATTATGGTTAGGACCACTAGGAGTTTGAGGAAAGCAGNAAAAAAATTCTTTCGAAACAAATACTTCTATATGAACACTGAATTATACAGAAGATACTTTTCTCTAGTCAGTTTGTATATCAAACATTTGTTGAGGAATAAGAATCAGATATCATTCACATGAGTTCTACTTTGAATGAATGGTAATAAATTGTACTCACATGGAACACTGCCATCCTATTATTGAAGACGGTAATGATGAAAATGTGTTAACCTTAAGACAATTTTCGGAGTAATCTGAAGACTTTGAAGAGTTGCAACTGTCTGATCAAGAAAAGTATGCCACACACACACATTTAATTTAATAGCTTCAAAAGATATAGATAATGCTGAATACCAAAGTAATTATTACAAAAAGCTCCATGATGCAGCCGTGGCAAAATGTCAAACAGTCCAACACGATAGAATTCATGTCATAATTGCATTCAAGATCTACTGGCATTGAAGAATACTTTGAGTGAAACTTCAAAGAAACTGAGATTGGTCATTTTTGATGAAATTGAAATCCAATTGCTTCATGAATACATGAAATGTTTGAAGCCTCCTGCTTACTAACAAATGTGTTATAAAAGAAATAATGGGAATGCAAAGGATTATAATCAGTTTGCAAATGAATAAACCTATTGTGATATATTAATAATATTCTGGCAATATTTTGAATTTTTTGGAGCCTCTGGAGACACCCTACACTTCACTCTATGGAAGAGAGGACATTGGCAGATCAAGATCTTCAGATGATGTGGTGATGCAAGTTTTTCCTGGTTTTCCTGCAAGCTGAAAAAGCAAATGCGCCACTGGAGTCAATCAAGTCGCCCTGAAGCGCCAATTGATTTTTGTTGTTTCTTAATTTCATAATTTGTATTATTTTTTTATATATGTTTCTATATAAAATATATAACAGCAACTTCGTTCACATTATAATAAAAATGTTCCAATTCACAGTAATCTATAAAATATACTTTTCACATATAGTCAGTGGGCATACTTGAAGACTGGCTATAAATCAAATCATCTAAATGAACAATTCGTTCAGGCTTGAGAAAGCTATTGTATAGCGAAACACGTGTACCGGTTTTTGTAAAACCCTTTATAGTGAAAATCGTGCAATAAGCTGTAATAATTAGTTTTTTTTTCTACTTAATTTTTGAGTAAATTTCCTATCGGCTGCTAATGAAAATGTTTTCAATTTTTTTTTCAATGATGATGGAGATTTAAATTTTTTTATTTCTTCTGGTACGTTATTATAAGGTTTCATGTTTGTGAAAGAGTGAGCTCTGTGTGAAGTTGACTTTTTCAGTATTACTGGGTATGTTAATTTTTCGCAGTAATGTGTAGAGTATGAGTGATCACGATTTTTGATTTGTTTAAACTGAAGTGGCATATCACGTTTGTACTGAGAGAAAACAATTGTTGCCATCTAAGGTTCCACACTCATACAAACACTCTGTTGAAAATCGTTGACTTCGTGACATTATTAGTTTGAGGAATATTTTTTGTAATGTTTTCAGACGTTTCAGATATACGTGGAATCCCCAAGCAGTTATTTCATATCGTAAATGACTTTCAACAAGAGCGGTAGATGATGTTTCAGTCCGTTGAAAGGTAAAACTCTTTTCAGAGTAGAGAACTATTTGATTTTTGTTTATTTTATATTTAATGTGGTGATCCCATTTTAAATTCAAGTCAATATTATACGCTTGAGTATTTCGATTTTTTGAAAGAATGAATTGTGAAGAAGTTATTGATGATTCAGGGATTTTATAAATTAGAGGAGCCAAGAGCAAGAGATGGCATTATATCATTCATATCGTATCCTATAATTTTGAAATTCTCAGTATGTCCAAATTCAAAAAAATTATAAAAAAATTTCTTTTTGTTCTTTCGTGAGCTGTCAGCTAAGAAAAAGTTGAAACTCAATATTGCAAAAACAAGCAGAATGGATACGATATGACATCCATTTTTAATGCCGAATAAACCAATAAATTGTGATATGGGTACTACATTTTCCTGAGAAAATGAACGACCAATTGAAATTTCCTGTAATTATTCATTCATTTTTGTTAGGAATGAAGCCAGCAAACAAATAAATATACAATAATAAGATCGCTCTAATCCACAAATTGAGCATAAAAATGGATAATAATATTTGCCTTGATAAGTGATATAGCACTAAATATGATTCTAATTAGAATTTAACGAGCTGTATTTTCAAATGGTTTTCTAATGTTCATGAACCCTGTAGTGACCGTCCTAGCGAACGGACGTGTTTGCATCTGTCAGTATATCAAAGAAAGTGTGTATAGTAAATTAGTGCCATCATGGGAACAAAAACTAGAAGTTCCAGCGACATTAAAGCTATCTTAATTGATATTTTCGATCGAAAAGAAGTCCAAACATTCATCATGTGTTACGAATCACACGTTCAAAGGTAAGACCTCGTTAGTCCTTAGCTACCATAAGTTTCTCAACTTCTGAGAGTTGTCGTTCGTATGGGGGCGGCAGCTGATTAACGGAAAAACAGATTTTTAAACAGATTTTTTTAAACAGATCACGGACTACGTTATGAAAATTGTATTGGAATGTCTCAAGAAACAAAATGAAGACTTCTCAAGAATTGTTGGTGAAACAAATCAAATGGTTTTCGCGTGTTCAGAAGTGAACGTATTGAAAAACACGGTAAAAGAACTATTAAAATCTGTTTAAAAAAAAATCTGTTTAAAATATGTTTTTCCGTTAACCAGCTGTCGCACCCCTACGAACGACAACCCTCAGAAGTCGAAGCTTGTGCGAGCCAAGGATTAACGAGGTCTTACCTTCTAACGTGTGAATCACAGGAAGTGTGACCCAAAAAAACAGATGTTGCATCGAGTCAGACGATAACAGATGTTGACCATTCTACGGGGGTAAGTGAACAAGTTCAAACCAAAGAGAAAGCGAGAGGCGATTTTGTGGAACGAAAGAACAAACGTCGTAATAGGAAGAGAGCGGTGAAGGTCAGTGCAGCGACAGAAGATCTCTAATGGACTGTTACTGGAAGATGCTAAGCCAAAACAGGTCTGGTATTATATAGGAAAAATAAAGAATAAAGATGCAACGGTTGACAATATGCTAGACTATTTGAAGAAAAAAGAACCTATGATCAATTTTCAAGTAGAAAAATTTAACACACCAGGGCGTTACGCAGCGTTCAAAGTTGGTGCCCCCTTACACTTATTGGAAAAAATGAATGATGAATCACATTGGCCACCTAGAGTCCAAATTAGACGTTTCAATTTTCGGCCAAGGAGAAATTCGACCACAGAAGGGAACGTGAAACCCGCCACCAGCAACGAGGAGAGTGATTTTTTAGATGCCGAGAACTGAAAACTGAAAATATATCAGAACGTGAGAGGCCTCCGCATGAAGCATAAGGAATTTTTTCACAGCATACTTTCTAATGACTGGGATGTGATATGTATATCAAAAACATGGCTGAATGATAGTTTTTTTGATAACGAACTAAGTGATTCACGCTACCTGGTATTTCGAAATGACAAAAACTACATAGTCCAGTCATTATAGTAAGTTCACCTCGGAACTCGAGATACCCAGCTGTAAGTCTGTAAATACTTGTATATTGACATCCTAAAAGTTGTCTCGAAACCTACATATGGTAGGGTGTACGCAACTATTGAATTTCAAGGTCAAAGGTAACAAAAATCGTTTTTTTGCGCTTTTTTTGTAAATATCTAATTTCCTATGGGTTTTTTGCTATTTGTATTGGGAATCAATATTGTAGAATACAAAATTCTCTACAAATTTTGTAAAAAAAATTTTTCATACGGTGAACCGTTTTCGAGATAGAGGGCGGAGAGCGCGCGGTCACAGCATCACTTCAGGTCAACCGGTGCCTCCGGTCGAAAACGCGCCATATATAGTTGATGAACTATCGATAAATCAATGATTATAAATATTTGTCAATTTTTATTAACTATTATATTATATTTTATCATTTT